>JBBPBX010009396.1:0-60172 GCA_038048925.1 Garcialebias charrua
TTGGTCCTGGTTGCACTTGGGGTTGTACCCAGGACCTACATGTGAATTAGACCTTGTGACTGCTGCACTTTGGAATCAACGTAGCTCAATCAGAGGTAACTTATCAAACACACCTTGTTCCTGTCTTCTTTATGACATCCTCTTTTTCAACTTTGGTAAAGTACCCATATTCGGAAGTCCACAGATACTTCACTGGTTATCTTCATTTTTGTTCTTACAATGGAGCTTTCAAAGCAAGGTAGTTTGGAATTCCTTTCGACATAATGAAGCTCCTACAGTCAATACAAGTCAAAATCAGGGTCTGAGAATGACTGTAGACATCTTTTAAGTCAACCTATGTTAAAACATTTTCTTAAAGTAAACCTTGAATACAATCTTTGAAAATGTCATGCAACTTCATAGTGTTTTGCCAAGATTTATAACTTAGTAACTTCTACAACAAACAGCAGATTACCGCAGTAAAATATTGTCACTTCTACAATGTAAGATGAAGCAACTTGAATGATTGTTGCAGGTTTTTGTTTGTGAGGAACATACAGGGAATGATGGTTCCACTGGGATTTGAACCCAGGACCTTCTGCGTGTTAAGCAGACGTGATGCCCGCTACACCATGGAACCATGCAATAACAGACACCCGTGTACGTCAATGTGGCTTTTAATGTGAAAAAAGTTTTGCAGTTTCCATTATTTCCTTATTTACACTCATCCAGTTATGTATCGAAAAGAAGGTGTTTGCTTGTTGTGGACTGTTGCTTTTTATTTTGTGTATAGTAGCCCTCGTACAGTTTCAAAGATTTTTCAAAAACCAAAATCTGCAGCATCAACAAATTAATAACTCACAATTTTATTAAGTTTTGTTGAAAGGTTTAAGTAATGTTTTTTTTAAACAAGAGAAATTCATGCAGGAAAAGGGGTACAACCTCCTTTGTAGTATGATATGAGGTTCAATGATAATGATCTGCTGGTCAAAACTAATTCTATTAAAACAATAGAAAAGATGGACAACTTTTGGTTCCACTGGGACTTGAACCCAGGACCTTCTGCGTGTGAAGCAGACGTGATGCCCGCTACACCATGGAACCTCACAGCACATGCCATCTGTTTACTTAGTGTGACTTCTCATGTCTGTGAAAGTCTTGCGGTGATCAGTTTCCTCAATTTTAGTCAATCATCCGGTTGTGTTATTCCAGACGAAGGGGTTTGCCAGCTGCATACTGTTTTCTTTCACTTAATGGTTTTGCACCTCTTGTACAATTGCAAAGATTTTTCTAAAACTTAAACCCATAACATCAACAATTTTACTACCTCACAATTTCACTTTGTTGTGTAGAAGACTTTCTCTAGTTGAATACAACAATTGAGACAGATTTGACAGTGATAAGGCTGTCCAACTTGCCTGACAATATGACCAGAGGACAAGGAAAAGGAATTGATCGTCAACACTGCTTTCTGGAACAAACAATAGTTCTTGACTGGCCTCTGGAAAACATTGGTCCTGGTTGGTTGCACTTGGGGTTGTACCCAGGACCTACATGTGAATTAGACCTTGTGACTGCTGCACTTTGGAATCAACGTAGCTCAATCAGAGGTAACTTATCAAACACACCTTGTTCCTGTCTTCTTTATGACATCCTCTTTTTCAACTTTGGTAAAGTACCCATATTCGGAAGTCCACAGATACTTCACTGGTTATCTTCATTTTTGTTCTTACAATGGAGCTTTCAAAGCAAGGTAGTTTGGAATTCCTTTCGACATAATGAAGCTCCTACAGTCAATACAAGTCCAAATCAGGGTTAAGTCAACCTATGTTAAAACATTTTCTTAAAGTAAACCTTGAATACAATCTTTGAAAACGTCATGCAACTTCATAGTGTTTTGCCAAGATTTATAACTTAGTAACTTCTACAACAAACAGCAGATTACCGCATTAAAATATTGTCCCTTCTACAATGTAAGATGAAGCAACTCGAATGATTGTTGCAGGTTTTTGTTTGTGAGGAACATACAGGGAATGATGGTTCCACTGGGGTTTGAACCCAGGACCTTCTGCGTGTTAAGCAGACGTGATGCCCGCTACACCATGGAACCATGCAATAACAGACACCCGTGTACGTCAATGTGGCTTTTAATGTGAAAAAAGTTTTGCAGTTTCCATTATTTCCTTATTTACACTCATCCAGTTATGTATCGAAAAGAAGCTGTTTGCTTGTTGTGGACTGTTGCTTTTTATTTTGTGTATAGTAGCCCTCGTACAGTTTCAAAGATTTTTCAAAAACCAAAATCTGCAGCATCAACAAATTAATAACTCACAATTTTATTAAGTTTTGTTGAAAGGTTTAAGTAATGTTTCTTTTTTTAAACAAGAGAAATTCATGCAGGAAAAGGGGTACAACCTCCTTTGCTGTATGATATGAGGTTCAATGATAATGATCTGCTGGTCAAAACTTATTCTATTAAAACAATAGAAAAGATGGACAACTTTTGGTTCCACTGGGACTTGAACCCAGGACCTTCTGCGTGTGAAACAGACGTGATGCCCGCTACACCATGGAACCTCACAGCACATGCCATCTGTTTACTTAGTGTGACTTCTCATGTCTGTGAAAGTCTTGCGGTGATCAGTTTCCTCAATTTTAGTCAATCATCCGGTTGTGTTATTCCAGACGAAGGGGTTTGCCAGCTGCATACTGTTTTCTTTCACTTAATGGTTTTGCACCTCTTGTACAATTGCAAAGATTTTTCTAAAACTTAAACCCATAACATCAACAATTTTACTACCTCACAATTTCACTTTGTTGTGTAGAAGACTTTCACTAGTTGAATACAACAGAGACAGATTTGACAGTGATAAGGCTGTCCAACTTGCCTGACAATATGACCAGAGGACAAGGAAAAGGAATTGATCGTCAACACTGCTTTCTGGAACAAACAATAGTTCTTGACTGGCCTCTGGAAAACATTGGTCCTGGTTGGTTGCACTTGGGGTTGTACCCAGGACCTACATGTGAATTAGACCTTGTGACTGCTGCACTTTGGAATCAACGTAGCTCAATCAGAGGTAACTTATCAAACACACCTTGTTCCTGTCTTCTTTATGACATCCTCTTTTTCAACTTTGGTAAAGTACCTATATTCGGAAGTCCACAGATACTTCACTGGTTATCTTCATTTTTGTTCTTACAATGGAGCTTTCAAAGCAAGGTAGTTTGGAATTCCTTTCGACATAATGAAGCTCCTACAGTCAATACAAGTCAAAATCAGGGTCTGAGAATGACTGTAGACATCTTTTAAGTCAACCTATGTTAAAACATTTTCTTAAAGTAAACCTTGAATACAATCTTTGAAAACGTCATGCAACTTCATAGTGTTTTGCCAAGATTTATAACTTAGTAACTTCTACAACAAACAGCAGATTACCGCATTAAAATATTGTCCCTTCTACAATGTAAGATGAAGCAACTCGAATGATTGTTGCAGGTTTTTGTTTGTGAGGAACATACAGGGAATGATGGTTCCACTGGGGATTGAACCCAGGACCTTCTGCGTGTTAAGCAGACGTGATGCCCGCTACACCATGGAACCATGCAATAACAGACACCCGTGTACGTCAATGTGGCTTTTAATGTGAAAAAAGTTTTGCAGTTTCCATTATTTCCTTATTTACACTCATCCAGTTATGTATCGAAAAGAAGGTGTTTGCTTGTTGTGGACTGTTGCTTTTTATTTTGTGTATAGTAGCCCTCGTACAGTTTCAAAGATTTTTCAAAAACCAAAATCTGCAGCATCAACAAATTAATAACTCACAATTTTATTAAGTTTTGTTGAAATGTTTAAGTAATGTTTCTTTTTTTAAATAAGAGAAATTCATGCAGGAAAAGGGGTACAACCTCTTTTGTAGTGTAGTAATATAGGACGGGGTCAGTGTCAACGTGTATCACACAATAAAAACAGGTCTTAGCTTTATAACCGATGTCAATTAAATCCTGCAGATTTAAACGGTTGTTAAGGTTAGTTTTTTGTTGTGGGTTTTAGCCTTAGCGTTTCTAAGTTCTAGTTGGAGCCGTTTCTTTTAGCAACTAATATAGTTTAAACTGTTTAGTTTATTTACTATCGTGTGCTTGGACGACCTTAATTTCCCATGAAGTCTGTGAGTTTGCGAGATCTTTGTCGTTTGTGGGGTTATTGAAATCTTTGTCTTTGTCTTGGGCATGACCTAACATCACCCCCCTGAGGTCATGGGGGACCACGAACACAGGTGAGGACGTCCGTCCATGGGCACAAGTTAGGATGCCATTGTATAGTTTAATGCCTCTTTTCCACCGCTCGGCTCGGCTCGGGTTGGATCGGCTCAGGTCGGCTCAGTTCGGGTCGGGTCACATCTATGTTCTGTTTCCACAGCTTTTTTGTACCCCTTCTGTGGGCGGGGTCCAGAATCCTACTCGTCTTACCACATGGTGGCAGTAGTGTTCCTCAAGCTATTTACTACAGTACTAGCCACCACTAGAAGAAGAACACAATAAAGACTTTGTATCACATATTATCAATTCTATCAAAAACCACATAGCTGATATTTTTCAAAAAAATCTAGTGTGATCACAACATGTTCATATACGAAATGTATCCTGTTGGAGTTATTTGAAATAAAATTCAATGTTTTATAGACATAAATGTGTCAACCTACGTCCATTATTTTCTACTTTGTATCACATATTATCAATTCTATCAAAAACCACAAAGCTGATATTTTTCAAAAAAATCTAGTGTGATCACAACATGTTCATATACGAAATGTATCCTGTTGGAGTTATTTGAAATAAAATTCAATGTTTTATAGACATAAATGTGTCAACCTACGTCCATTATTTTCTACTTTGTATCACATATTATCAATTCTATCAAAAACCACATAGCTGATATTTTTCAAAAAAATCTAGTGTGATCACAACATGTTCATATACGAAATGTATCCTGTTGGAGTTATTTGAAATAAAATTCAATGTTTTATAGACATAAATGTGTCAACCTACGTCCATTATTTTCTACTTTGTATCACATATTATCAATTCTATCAAAAACCACAAAGCTGATATTTTTCAAAAAAATCTAGTGTGATCACAACATGTTCATATACGAAATGTATCCTGTTGGAGTTATTTGAAATAAAATTCAATGTTTTATAGACATAAATGTGTCAACCTACGTCCATTATTTTCTACTTTGTATCACATATTATCAATTCTATCAAAAACCACAAAGCTGATATTTTTCAAAAAAATCTAGTGTGATCACAACATGTTCATATACGAAATGTATCCTGTTGGAGTTATTTGAAATAAAATTCGAATTTTTATAATTTATTTTCGTTGTGCAAACACAGGTTTTGGAAAAAGTCAAAGCGAAACTACTTTAAATGCAGCACATTTGACCATACGTGACAATATTAAAGCGTGGTTAAGCTCAGGAGCCCTCGTACTATTAAAGTCAGCTATGAAATATATTTTATATCTGTTCATTGAGCTACATTTAAAGACATAAAGCCGCCCGCGCGCCGCGTGTTGCTCGTGGCGAACCTATTTTTTTAAAATCCTGCAGTTTTGAGCAGTACGTGATTTTATTAAGGACACGTTCAGCTGAAGACCCATCTTTGCTATAAATTTAAAAAATAATAATTGTTTTTACCGTGTTTATCATGTAAAAGTCCTGCAGTGATCGCGTCCCTCGCTTCCGTAAAAACAGCTCTCGTCTCCTCCTTCCTACTTCCGGAGCGGGTGAGCTCGCTTCAGTACCCCTCTGAAACCAGCCCGAAAATCTCAGGAAATCTCGCGCGGCTCCGCTCGAAATATCCGGTGGAAAAGGATGAAAGGGGGTCTCTGCGACGCACATATGACGTAACATCCGACCCGAGCCGACCGGTGGAAAAGGGGCATAAGCTGTTTTCGCAGCTGAGAGTAGACAGTACACAGGAACCTTTTAGGTTTCGGCCAACGTATCTTCTTACGTTTACCTCGTTCCATGTAATTCAGGTGTGTCACAACCGTCGGCGTAGTCGCAGGTGTGTCTGATTGTACAGACTGCGATGGGTCACTGTCGTTGTGTGTGTCTTCCCACGTCTTGACTGAAGAGAGGCTCTTTGAGTCTGTAAAAACTATGTCATTTCTGACTAGTTCTAGACACAAATGTCCCTGAACCAAGGTCTCATCGAAAGCTTGGCTGATAGCCGAATTACCTGTCCCAGAGGACAGTACAGCAACCTCGGTGTGGGGTCCTTGGATCTCCACACCTTTCTCTACCTGTGGTAGGTAATGTGAGTTTGCCCCCTTCTTGTCTGATGAGGGGTCCTCGTAATCTGCAACAATGATGTCCAAGTGACTGTCAGTGTTTGGTTGACTGTCATTTTCTGGACTCAGATGCCCTTGAACCAAGGTTTCATTGAAAGCTTGGTTGATTGCCGAATTACCTGTCCCAGAGGACAGTACAGCGTCTTCGGTGTGGGATCCTTGGATCTCAACACCTTTCACTACCTGTGGTAGGCAGTGGTCAGGGAGTGCTGAATGTGTCAGCTCACAGAGGAGGTTCTCTTGTTGGGCCAGAGTTTGGTCCAACTTTTGGGTCTCATCTGCCTCACCTGTATTTGAAGGTTCACTTACCGGGCTAGTGATCTCGGTTGGGGAGTCAACCGTGCCTTCTACGGTACCATCTGTTAGAGAGACCGTGTCATGACCTTCAGGATCTTGTTGACTGTCAGCATTTTGTTTGCTGTCAACATCTGTGGCATCTGTGTCGATGTTATTGTTGTTAACCGTGAGCTCTGAGTTTTTGTGAAAGATAGTGTTGCACATTGCTCCAGGTAGGTCAATGTTGATAGTGTCATTATCAATGATAACGCCACTCATTGTATCAGGTTGGTCAAGCATTGTAACATTCAAATCTACTAACAAACTACTTACTTCCTCTGTCTCGTCCGAGCATAGAGGTGTTGTACCTTTTTTCTGGAGCATTCGTGACTCTTTGCATGTCTCAAACTGTTCTGTTCGAGGCGCGGGAGGTGCAGTTCCGAGGCTCGGGGGTTTCTGTTGGGACCACGCATTGTTACATGAGTTTAGGTCCTCATACTTCAATTCCTTTTGAAGTTCACCCACCGGTAGACCTTGGTTTTCACCCACCTGGTTCGTTCTGAACCATTTTGGGTCTCTTAAAGAGTGAACACCTACCTTTTGTGGTTCATCGCTTGTCTCAGACTTTTCAATCTGAGGAGCTCCAGGAGCGGGGCTCCCTTTAAACCATTGTAAGTCACCGTTCCAGCTGGCACCAACATTTTGTTGTTTGTCAGTTTGAAAATCTTGTATATCCTTGCTTGCATTACCCAACTCTTCCAACAACCGACGTATGTTCTCCCTCTCTTCTGAAGTCAGAGGGCCTTTGATACGACAGCGTTTATTCTCGCTTTCTATAGGAGAGAGAACCTCTTCTATTTTTAGCGACTGGGATACGACCTTTTGACCTGGGCACACCTCAGAGGGTGTTCTGCTTTGCATATGAGCCTCAAAGACCGTAACAGCACCCTGTTTGATTTCATCCAAAGATGTTACTTCTAATTGACACCAGGGGCCTCATGTATCAACCTTGCGTGCGCACAAAAACATTGCGCACGTCACTTTCCACGCAAAGTGGCGTATGTATCAAATCTGATATGAACGGGAATATCTGCGCATCCACGTACAAATCCACGGCTGCTCCCCTGCTTGCGTACGCACGTTTCTGTGGTTATTGTTCCTTTGGCGACACTTACAGGTGATCTGTGAAACCGTGTCCACGATGTGAAAACAATCATAAATCCCACCAAACACACATGATTAACGATTATTACATCCACATGGACGCAATTAGATGAGTGGATATAAAAGCATGCGCCAGATAGTGGCAACAATATTGACAACAATGAGATGTAATTTCTTTAAATAAGAAGTTAACCAAGCTGTATTAACACGCCTACGTTTAGGTCAGTGGGTAAAGCGCTTGCCTTTAGTTCCAAAGGTCGTGAGATCGACTCCCGCATGGTACAACGTTTTTCTTTTTTTTTCGTTCCAGATTGAAATACACATGAAAACTATTTACAAAACAATAAATCGTCTGCTTCCTTTCATTTCATGTATTGTTCTATTTCTTGTTGTTTCATTCAATAGTTTTCCTGTGGTCTTTAAATCTGGAATGAAAAAAAAAACATTGTACCAAGCGGGAGTCGATCTCACGACCTTTGGGACGAAGGGCGGGCGCGTTCGCCACTAAGCTATACAGGCATGTTAGATCAGCTTGGTCAACTTCTTATTTAAAAGTGGATGGTTTGTTTTGCACTGTGCGTGCCGAATGAAGCCTTTTTCCGTGCTTCTCTGCCTCACTCAGAAGTGATTTCTGTTCACAGTCCGTGAAGTTCCTCTTTTTTCCACGTTCCGACATGATTTGCAATGGAGCAGAGACGACATTCCTGTCGTGCATGGCATATTTGAATGACTTTGCATATTCATACGGAGGCGTGTCAAGGGCGGAGTCGGCCACTCTCTCATGTGCGCTGAATTCCACGTTGATTGTGTTGTACATAAGGAATGTGCGTGGATTCCGGTGTACGCACAGTTTGATAAATCTGGATTTTTTTGTGCGTGGACACTTTTCTGGATTTGTCCGTACGTGACTTTTCAGTAAGAAATCTACGCAAGTCTTTGTACATGAGGCCCCAGGTGTACAATGGCAACTTGAATCTAATATCAGAGATTAGATTATTTCTGAAAACAGATTTGAAAAGTGTCTGCTCTTCAAGTCCCAGTTCCATTATGTCGCCTGCATACGCCTTGAAAATCCTGTCAAAGAAATACAAAGGATGTTCATCTTTTTCCTGCAAGACATTTCGGGCAGTTAAGTAGTCACCACACAATGAGAGAGATTTTCTCTCTGTGCGAGGTGCAGGGGGAGCAGGGGCCTCATGTACAAAGACTTGCGTGGATTTCTTACTGAAAAGTGACGTACGGACAAATCCAGAAAAGTGTCTACGCACAAAAAAATCCAGATTTATCAAACCCTGCGTACACCTGAATCCACGCACATTCCTTTTGTACATCACGATGAACGTGGAACTGAGCGCACATGAGAGAGTGGCCGACTCCGCCTTTGACACGCCTCCGTATGAATATGCAAAGTCATTCAAATATGCCATGCACGACAGGAATGTCGTCTCTGCTCCATTGCAAATCATGTCGGAACGTGGAAAAAAGAGGAACTTCACGGACTGTGAACAGGAATCACTTCTGAGTGAGGCAGAGAAGCACGGAAAAAGGTTTTATTCGGCACGCCTAGCGCAAAACATACCATCCACTTTTAAACAAGAAGTTGACCCATCTGCTCTAACATGCCTGTATAGGTTAGTGGTGAGCGCGCCCGCCCTTCGTCCCAAAGGTCGTGAGATCGACTCCCCCTTGGTACAACGTTTTTTTTTTCATTCCAGATTTAAAGAACACAGGAAAACTATTTAATAAAACAACAAGAAATAGAACAATACATGAAATGAAAGGAAGCAGACGATTTCTTGTTTTGTAAATAGTTTTCATGTGTATTTAAATCTGGAACGAAAAAAAAAAAAGAGAAACGTTGTACCATGCGAGATTCGAACTCATGACCTTTGGAACTAAAGGCAACCGCGCTACACACTGACCTAAACGTAGGCGTGTTGGTACAGCTTGGTTAACTTCTTATTTAAAGAAATCACATCTCATTGTTGTCAATATCGTTGCCACTATTTGGCGCATGCTTTTATATCCACTCATCTAATTGCGTCCATGTGGATGTAATAATTGTTAATCATGTGTGTTTGGTGGGATTTATGATTATTTTCATATCATGGACACAGTTTCTCTGAATAACCTGTAAGTGTCGCCAAAGGAAATATAACCACAGAAACGTGCGTACGCAAGCAGGGGAGCAGCCGTGGATTTGTACGTGGATGCGCAGATATTCCCGTTCATATCAGATTTGATACATACGCCACTTTGCGTGGAAAGTGACGTGCGCAATGTTTTTGTGCGCACGCATGGTTGATACATGAGGCCCCAGGTCCTCGGCTTTGGGGTCCCTCTTCGGATCCTTTGATGTATGAGTCTACTAGAGGCACATACTGTATGACCCTTGGACGCGCACCTTCTTGAACTTCCATCTTTGTTTTGATTTTTTGTGAAAATCAATAAGACAGTTCGTATTTTAATGTGTGCAAATAAATCTTCACTTTTAATGTAGCACTGAGTCAATCAAACTAACCAGCTGTGTGGTTTAAGTGTTTCACCGTGTAATAAGTATTTCTATTCATAGGTACCTTCTTTCAGGACTTACCCTTAATGAACCTGTAAAAGTTAAATGCCCTCTTGCAGTGTTAACTTTATATATAACTTATTTTTTAACAACAGTTACTAACTAACACAAGCATGATTTTCGTTTTACTTACTCAAACACTTTTTAAAAGATTTGAAATAAATGCAATATTCACACTAAAATGTTCCCAGGAAGCTGCTCCATCATGCCTTAAAAAGATGTATTGCAGTTTGGCTAAACTGTTTTGCTGTATTTTGACAGTTATCAGGAGTGAAAATAGGATTTCTTGTTTGTTATTTTAAATATTTTTTTATTTAAAATAAACTGGAGTTTTTGTATGCTCAACATAACATTACAGATGTTTTAAAATAAATGCAGAGGGTTTAGCATCTATTCTGTGTAAATGTTTCTTGTTCTCATTCTTTTAACCAGCAGATTGCAGGTTTTCAAAGCTTAAATTACCACAATGTGACTGTAATTACTCATTCTGGCCGCTATAGAGGCGCTGTTGGCTCTAAGGCCGCGTTGACTACCTTTTAGCATTTAGCCGTAGCGTTAAACTAAATCGGATAAACGTCAACTTTTGGGATGAGTTTTAGCCTGGATGTGACAATCGCCTAAACAAACGTTCATTTAAGAAACGAATGGATTTGTTTAAAATGTTTAGAACAAGTTCTGTGAACTTTTAGATATAAAAAAAAAACGATCTTTTTCCTTTTTTTCTCTATCTGGGTGACGTCACTTCCGTTGACGTGTCGTTCGTGTTGCATTTAGGGACGTGCGTGCAGTCGGACGTTTGTGTTCTCCCGACGTCTAAACGCTATAAAACCCCTTTAAATATCTCACAACACCGCGGTTAAACAGTTTCTGACGATATTTTATGCCTAAAAACGAAACAAGCCAGATAATCTGTCAGAATTGTGTGAACAAAACTGAAATTTGACGATCAACTGCGTATCACGTGATCACCTTGAACCAACCACAGCATGACAACAGATGTTATGAACGTAGCGTCAGCATATAGCTTATCAAACCCAGACTCTTTTTCAACACATAAAACGCTAAAATTCACCACAAAAATTCTGTGAACGAATCGTTTCACATCAGAACAGTTTTACCAAGCTGCGCCCAGTAAAAATAGCAAGATAAATGTCGCCAACACGGACTTTTTACCGTATCTGCAGCAACACGTCAGAGCTAACAACTGGACCGGGTCAGAACCAGATCCGACAGCTTCAGACACAAAATGCTATTATTCCTGCTTAAAATGTAACGATACCACTCGACAGCAATTTTCAGATGAACTATGAAGCTCTTATAGGCACAGTTTGACACGGCGGTCAAACGTAGATGCGCTTTTATCTGTGACACGTCAGCAAAGAGTCCAAACGACCCAGAACCAGAACCACACAGCAACATCAAATTTTAACCCAAAAACTTCAACACACGTTTAAAAGTTGAGTAAAGACAATTCCTCAGCTACAAGTGACATTAACCAGCAGTTTCCTGCAGCCTGACACACTTTCCCAGCCAAAAAACTATCGTTTTCAGAGTCTAAAAACTTGGACAAAATTATGCCAACATTCAAAGTACAGAAATATTAAATATTAAACTTTTCAGAGACCTGTTCACGGGCCACCAATGTAGTAATATAGGACGGGGTCAGTTTAATGACTTACCTATATTTTAGATGTATAAATTGGCAGGGTTTAGACTGACACAAAAATACATCATTAATTAAACGAGTTCTCTCTTTTTCAGCTTAATACCAATAATTCTATACCTTGACCAGATGTAATTCACAGGAAACGTTAAACTTATGTTGGCACAGCAGGACTGGACCATTTATTTAACATAATTGTAAATTACATCACACATTTGTACATGATTGGTTGATTATTTTTCCTATAATTAACTTCAGCACAGATGAAATATAGGAACAACAGAACAAGTGAAGGATGATATTTTACTCATTTCTGCAGGTACATTAACTTAGTTTCTGGCTTAGGAAGATAAAGGTTTAGGAGGAGAAAAATGGAGGAAGAAAAGTTAAGAGTCAGGGAGTTATCTTGATGTGTTTAACCAGAAGCATGGCAGCTCTCCGGCTGAACTCGGCTACACGTTGGTACCCTTGGCAAAGCATTTGACGACTTTTACCTCGTGAAGATGGTCAGTCTCCCTCGGTCCAGTTTGGTCAGTTCGTTTACCATTCTCAGCGTCTCCAGACGTGCGCCTTGACTCGAACCGAAAGTAACGGCAGCTCCTGGTGTTGTTTTCAAGATAAGACGTTCCTTAAAGGAATGTCAATAAAAGAGCTTTTTCAGCTGTTGAAGATGACTTATAACTTGGCATGTTATAAGCCTTTAACTGAATGACGTGGTCATTAGCGTGTTGACCAGACGATCATCAGTTCTTTGGGGAACCTCATGGCATTGAGGTCCTCAGCAAACTCCGACAGTTCCAGCAAAAGCTTAGAACTTTAAGGAAGGATCTGTGATCAGTGACTTGTTGTTTCCCCATTGGTCCAAACGAACCAGTGGGATGAAGGTCACTCGGATATCAGTTTTTAGAACAGAGAAGAAGTTGTTTAGAATGAAGAGAGAGAAACAGATTGACTGGAGCCAGCTTCATAAAACAACTGATTGAAACTGCATTCTAACTTCTAACAAAACTGATCGAGTTCAGTCTGACATATTAATTCACTTTCACCGTTTGATTCATCATATGAAGAAGTGATCATTATTTTGAAATACCATTGGATTTCCAACTTGAATTAAACAGTTTGAATTAAACAGTCTTTGACTTAACAAACATTGAATTCAATAATGCTTATACAAGTAACACAAGGTTATTCATTAACACAAAAATAGAGGAATAAGAGAGTCTCTTATGACTTATTGTGTTTTGATTCAAAATAATGTAATAAAATAGTGTTAATGTCATTTTTCTGAGAGTATCAGTGAAGGTCATCACTGGACAGTTCAAAAACCTTAGTTTGACCCTGGGTAGGTCCACTACAGTAGTATGATATGAGGTTCAATGATAATGATCTGCTGGTCAAAACTTATTCTATTAAAACAATAGTAAAGATGGACAATTTTTGGTTCCACTAGGACTTGAACCCAGGACCTTCTGCGTGTGAAACAGACGTGATGCCCGCTACACCATGGAACCTCACAGCACATGCCATCTGTTTACTTAGTGTGACTTCTCATGTCTGTGAAAGTCTTGCGGTGATCAGTTTCCTCAATTTTAGTCAATCATCCGGTTGTGTTATTCCAGACGAAGGGGTTTGCCAGCTGCATACTGTTTTCTTTCACTTAATGGTTTTGCACCTCTTGTACAATTGCAAAGATTTTTCTAAAACTTAAACCCATAACATCAACAATTTTACTACCTCACAATTTCACTTTGTTGTGTAGAAGACTTTCTCTAGTTGAATACAACAATTGAGACAGATTTGACAGTGATAAGGCTGTCCAACTTGCCTGACAATATGACCAGAGGACAAGGAAAAGGAATTGATCGTCAACACTGCTTTCTGGAACAAACAATAGTTCTTGACTGGCCTCTGGAAAACATTGGTCCTGGTTGGTTGCACTTGGGGTTGTACCCAGGACCTACATGTGAATTAGACCTTGTGACTGCTGCACATTGGAATCAACGTAGCTCAATCAGAGGTAACTTATCAAACACACCTTGTTCCTGTCTTCTTTATGACATCCTCTTTTTCAACTTTGGTAAAGTACCTATATTCGGAAGTCCACAGATACTTCACTGGTTATCTTCATTTTTGTTCTTACAATGGAGCTTTCAAAGCAAGGTAGTTTGGAATTCCTTTCGACATAATGAAGCTCCTACAGTCAATACAAGTCAAAATCAGGGTCTGAGAATGACTGTAGACATCTTTTAAGTCAACCTATGTTAAAACATTTTCTTAAAGTAAACCTTGAATACAATCTTTGAAAACGTCATGCAACTTCATAGTGTTTTGCCAAGATTTATAACTTAGTAACTTCTACAACAAACAGCAGATTACCGCAGTAAAATATTGTCACTTCTACAATGTAAGATGAAGCAACTCGAACGATTGTTGCAGGTTTTTGTTTGTGAGGAACATACAGGGAAAGATTGAATTAAACAGTCTTTGACTTAACAAACATTGAATTCAATAATGCTTATACAAGTAACACAAGGTTATTCATTAACACAAAAATAGAGGAATAAGAGAGTCTCTTATGACTTATTGTGTTTTGATTCAAAATAATGTAATAAAATAGTGTTAATGTCATTTTTCTGAGAGTATCAGTGAAGGTCATCACTGGACAGTTCAAAAACCTTAGTTTGACCCTGGGTAGGTCCACTACAGTAGTATGATATGAGGTTCAATGATAATGATCTGCTGGTCAAAACTTATTCTATTAAAACAATAGTAAAGATGGACAATTTTTGGTTCCACTAGGACTTGAACCCAGGACCTTCTGCGTGTGAAACAGACGTGATGCCCGCTACACCATGGAACCTCACAGCACATGCCATCTGTTTACTTAGTGTGACTTCTCATGTCTGTGAAAGTCTTGCGGTGATCAGTTTCCTCAATTTTAGTCAATCATCCGGTTGTGTTATTCCAGACGAAGGGGTTTGCCAGCTGCATACTGTTTTCTTTCACTTAATGGTTTTGCACCTCTTGTACAATTGCAAAGATTTTTCTAAAACTTAAACCCATAACATCAACAATTTTACTACCTCACAATTTCACTTTGTTGTGTAGAAGACTTTCTCTAGTTGAATACAACAATTGAGACAGATTTGACAGTGATAAGGCTGTCCAACTTGCCTGACAATATGACCAGAGGACAAGGAAAAGGAATTGATCGTCAACACTGCTTTCTGGAACAAACAATAGTTCTTGACTGGCCTCTGGAAAACATTGGTCCTGGTTGGTTGCACTTGGGGTTGTACCCAGGACCTACATGTGAATTAGACCTTGTGACTGCTGCACTTTGGAATCAACGTAGCTCAATCAGAGGTAACTTATCAAACACACCTTGTTCCTGTCTTCTTTATGACATCCTCTTTTTCAACTTTGGTAAAGTACCCATATTCGGAAGTCCACAGATACTTCACTGGTTATCTTCATTTTTGTTCTTACAATGGAGCTTTCAAAGCAAGGTAGTTTGGAATTCCTTTCGACATAATGAAGCTCCTACAGTCAATACAGTTCAAAATCAGGGTCTGAGAATGACTGTAGACATCTTTTAAGTCAACCTATGTTAAAACATTTTCTTAAAGTAAACCTTGAATACAATCTTTGAAAACGTCATGCAACTTCATAGTGTTTTGCCAAGATTTATAACTTAGTAACTTCTACAACAAACAACAGATTACCGCATTAAAATATTGTCCCTTCTACAATGTAAGATGAAGCAACTTGAATGATTGTTGCAGGTTTTTGTTCGTGAGGAACATACAAGGAAAGAAGGTTCCACTGGGGTTTGAACTCAGGACCTTCTGCATGTTAAGCAGACGTGATGCCCGCTACACCATGGAACCATGCAATAACACACACCCGTGTACGTCAATGTGGCTTTTAATGTGAAAAAAGTTTTGCAGTTTCCATTATTTCCTTATTTACACTCATCCAGTTATGTATCGAAAAGAAGGTGTTTGCTTGTTGTGGACTGTTGCTTTTTATTTTGTGTATAGTAGCCCTCGTACAGTTTCAAAGATTTTTCAAAAACCAAAATCTGCAGCATCAACAAATTAATAACTCACAATTTTATTAAGTTTTGTTGAAATGTTTAAGTAATGTTTCTTTTTTTAAATAAGAGAAATTCATGCAGGAAAAGGGGTACAACCTCCTTTGTAGTATGATATGAGGTTCAATGATAATGATCTGCTGGTCAAAACTTATTCTATTAAAACAATAGAAAAGATGGACAACTTTTGGTTCCACTGGGACTTGAACCCAGGACCTTCTGCGTGTGAAACAGACGTGATGCCCGCTACACCATGGAACCTCACAGCACATGCCATCTGTTTACTTAGTGTGACTTCTCATGTCTGTGAAAGTCTTGCGGTGATCAGTTTCCTCAATTTTACTCAATCATCCGGTTGTGTTATTCCAGACGAAGGGGTTTGCCAGCTGCATACTGTTTTCTTTCACTTAATGGTTTTGCACCTCTTGTACAATTGCAAAGATTTTTCTAAAACTTAAACCCATAACATCAACAATTTTACTACCTCACAATTTCACTTTGTTGTGTAGAAGACTTTCTCTAGTTGAATACAACAATTGAGACAGATTTGACAGTGATAAGGCTGTCCAACTTGCCTGACAATATGACCAGAGGACAAGGAAAAGGAATTGATCGTCAACACTGCTTTCTGGAACAAACAATAGTTCTTGACTGGCCTCTGGAAAACATTGGTCCTGGTTGGTTGCACTTGGGGTTGTACCCAGGACCTACATGTGAATTAGACCTTGTGACTGCTGCACTTTGGAATCAACGTAGCTCAATCAGAGGTAACTTATCAAACACACCTTGTTCCTGTCTTCTTTATGACATCCTCTTTTTCAACTTTGGTAAAGTACCTATATTCGGAAGTCCACAGATACTTCACTGGTTATCTTCATTTTTGTTCTTACAATGGAGCTTTCAAAGCAAGGTAGTTTGGAATTCCTTTCGACATAATGAAGCTCCTACAGTCAATACAAGTCAAAATCAGGGTCTGAGAATGACTGTAGACATCTTTTAAGTCAACCTATGTTAAAACATTTTCTTAAAGTAAACCTTGAATACAATCTTTGAAAACGTCATGCAACTTCATAGTGTTTTGCCAAGATTTATAACTTAGTAACTTCTACAACAAACAGCAGATTACCGCATTAAAATATTGTCCCTTCTACAATGTAAGATGAAGCAACTCGAATGATTGTTGCAAGTTTTTGTTTGTGAGGAACATACAGGGAATGATGGTTCCACTGGGGTTTGAACCCAGGACCTTCTGCGTGTTAAGCAGACGTGATGCCCGCTACACCATGGAACCATGCAATAACAGACACCCGTGTACGTCAATGTGGCTTTTAATGTGAAAAAAGTTTTGCAGTTTCAATTATTTCCTTATTTACACTCATCCAGTTATGTATCGAAAAGGAGCTGTTTGCTTGTTGTGGACTGTTGCTTTTTATTTTGTGTATAGTAGCCTTCGTACAGTTTCAAAGATTTTTCAAAAACCAAAATCTGCAGCATCAACAAATTAATAACTCACAATTTTATTAAGTTTTGTTGAAAGGTTTAAGTAATGTTTCTTTTTTTAAACAAGAGAAATTCATGCAGGAAAAGGGGTACAACCTCCTTTGCTGTATGATATGAGGTTCAATGATAATGATCTGCTGGTCAAAACTTATTCTATTAAAACAATAGAAAATAGGGCTGGGCGATATGGAAAAAAAAATCATATATAACGATATGGACTTTTTTATATCACGATAACGATATATATCACAATATAAAAAAAAAAACTTTGGTCCAAATTTTTCAAGTACACACAAACACATCGTGTTGTGTGTACAACACGATGTACAGGAAAAATTTGGACCAAAGTTTTTATTTTATTTTTTATTTTATTTTACTACAGATACAGTTACAATTATAAGAATGTGAACAAAAAGAACAAGGAAATTTGGACCAAAGTTTCTACTTTGGTCCAACTTTGGACCTACTTTGGTCCAAATTTTTCCTGCAGGTGGCGGTAAAACAACGGCTGCTAATAAAACCCACGAAGAAGAAATCCGCTCTGACTGGAATCTGGAGTAAACAAGGCAAAGAAACAGAAAAGAGAAAACGTTGCGTTTGATTCCGGTTCTGTTGTGTCTCTGGTCTGTTTTGTATTGGTTAACTGGACCCGAGTTCGGACTCGGTTGGACTTCGTGTCCTCTGGACCCATTTTGTCTCCGAGTTTCAGCGGAGCGAAATAATGGAAGCTAACAAGGTGAGCTTCCCCCTCTTTTTGGTAAAAGTTCTTCTTCTTGGGCTGCCTGCGCAGCTGTTTCTCCATGTTGTGACACCCATAGATATCTGGTGACACCGGCTTCATGCCGGCTGCGTCTCTGTTGAACTCGAGTTTAACAACGTAAAGCATGTGTCGCAAACCCGCGCGTGCGTCAAACATAAAGCAGCGCCGTCATCTCGCAAAACCACAATATGAAGCTTCTTTGCGACCATTATTTTTTATTCTTATTTATCACGATAGAGACGATAGAAGGAAAGTAGCACGATAGACACGTTTCTATCGTCCCCACGATATATATCGTCATATCGCACAGCCCTAATAGAAAAGATGGACAACTTTTGGTTCACTGGGACTTGAACCCTGGACCTTATGCGTGTTAAACAGAGTGATGCCCGCTACACCATGGAACCTCACAGCACATGCCATCTGTTTACTTAGTGTGACTTCTCATGTCTGTGAAAGTCTTGCGGTGATCAGTTTCCTCAATTTTAGTCAATCATCCGGTTGTGTTATTCCAGACGAAGGGGTTTGCCAGCTGCATACTGTTTTCTTTCACTTAATGGTTTTGCACATCTTGTACAATTGCAAAGATTTTTCTAAAACTTAAACCCATAACATCAACAATTTTACTACCTCACAATTTCACTTTGTTGTGTAGAAGACTTTCTCTAGTTAAATACAGCAATTGAGACAGATTTGACAGTGATAAGGCTGTCCAACTTGCCTGACAATATGACCAGAGGACAAGGAAAAGGAATTGATCGTCAACACTGCTTTCTGGAACAAACAATAGTTCTTGACTGGCCTCTGGAAAACATTGGTCCTGGTTGGTTGCACTTGGGGTTGTACCCAGGACCTACATGTGAATTAGACCTTGTGACTGCTGCACTTTGGAATCAACGTAGCTCAATCAGAGGTAACTTATCAAACACACCTTGTTCCTGTCTTCTTTATGACATCCTCTTTTTCAACTTTGGTAAAGTACCTATATTCGGAAGTCCACAGATACTTCACTGGTTATCTTCATTTTTGTTCTTACAATGGAGCTTTCAAAGCAAGGTAGTTTGGAATTCCTTTCGACATAATGAAGCTCCTACAGTCAATACAAGTCAAAATCAGGGTCTGAGAATGACTGTAGACATCTTTTAAGTCAACCTATGTTAAAACATTTTCTTAAAGTAAACCTTGAATACAATCTTTGAAAACTTCATGCAACTTCATAGTGTTTTGCCAAGATTTATAACTTAGTAACTTCTACAACAAACAGCAGATTACCGCATTAAAATATTGTCCCTTCTACAATGTAAGATGAAGCAACTCGAATGATTGTTGCAGGTTTTTGTTCGTGAGGAACATACAAGGAATGATGGTTCCACTGGGGATTGAACCCAGGACCTTCTGCGTGTTAAGCAGACGTGATGCCCGCTACACCATGGAACCATGCAATAACAGACACCCGTGTACGTCAATGTGGCTTTTAATGTGAAAAAAGTTTTGCAGTTTCCATTATTTCCTTATTTACACTCATCCAGTTATGTATCGAAAAGAAGGTGTTTGCTTGTTGTGGACTGTTGCTTTTTATTTTGTGTATAGTAGCCCTCGTACAGTTTCAAAGATTTTTCAAAAACCAAAATCTGCAGCATCAACAAATTAATAACTCACAATTTTATTAAGTTTTGTTGAAATGTTTAAGTAATGTTTCTTTTTTTAAATAAGAGAAATTCATGCAGGAAAAGGGGTACAACCTCTTTTGTAGTGTAGTAATATAGGACGGGGTCAGTGTCAACGTGTATCACACAATAAAAACAGGTCTTAGCTTTATAACCGATGTCAATTAAATCCTGCAGATTTAAACGGTTGTTAAGGTTAGTTTTTTGTTGTGGGTTTTAGCCTTAGCGTTTCTAAGTTCTAGTTGGAGCCGTTTCTTTTAGCAACTAATATAGTTTAAACTGTTTAGTTTATTTACTATCGTGTGCTTGGACGACCTTAATTTCCCATGAAGTCTGTGAGTTTGCGAGATCTTTGTCGTTTGGGGGGTTATTGAAATATTTGTCTTTGTCTTGGGCAAACATCACCCCCCTGAGGTCATGGAGGGACCACGAACACAGGTGAGGACGTCCGTCCATGGGCACAAGTTAGGATGCCAATGTTTAGTTTAAGCTGTTTTCGCAGCTGAGAGTAGACAGTACACAGGAACCTTTTAGGTTTCGGCCAACGTATCTTCTTACGTTTACCTCGTTCCATGTAATTCAGGTGTGTCACAACCGTCGGCGTAGTCGCAGGTGTGTCTGATTGTACAGACTGCGATGGGTCACTGTCGTTGTGTGTGTCTTCCCACGTCTTGACTGAAGAGAGGCTCTTTGAGTCTGTAAAAACTATGTCATTTCTGACTAGTTCTAGACACAAATGTCCCTGAACCAAGGTCTCATCGAAAGCTTGGCTGATAGCCGAATTACCTGTCCCAGAGGACAGTACAGCAACCTCGGTGTGGGGTCCTTGGATCTCCACACCTTTCTCTACCTGTGGTAGGTAATGTGAGTTTGCCCCCTTCTTGTCTGATGAGGGGTCCTCGTAATCTGCAACAATGATGTCCAAGTGACTGTCAGCGTTTGGTTGACTGTCATTTTCTGGACTCAGATGCCCTTGAACCAAGGTTTCATTGAAAGCTTGGTTGATTGCCGAATTACCTGTCCCAGAGGACAGTACAGCGTCTTCGGTGTGGGATCCTTGGATCTCAACACCTTTCACTACCTGTGGTAGGCAGTGGTCAGGGAGTGCTGAATGTGTCAGCTCACAAAGGAGGTTCTCTTGTTGGGCCAGAGTTTGGTCCAACTTTTGGGTCTCATCTGCCTCACCTGTATTTGAAGGTTCACTTACCGGGCTAGTGATCTCGGTTGGGGAGTCAACCGTGCCTTCTACGGTACCATCTGTTAGAGAGACCGTGTCATGACCTTCAGGATCTTGTTGACTGTCAGCATTTTGTTTGCTGTCAACATCTGTGGCATCTGTGTCGATGTTATTGTTGTTAACCGTGAGCTCTGAGTTTTTGTGAAAGATAGTGTTGCACATTGCTCCAGGTAGGTCAATGTTGATAGTGTCATTATCAATGATAACGCCACTCATTGTATCAGGTTGGTCAAGCATTGTAACATTCAAATCTACTAACAAACTACTTACTTCCTCTGTCTCGTCCGAGCATAGAGGTGTTGTACCTTTTTTCTGGAGCATTCGTGACTCTTTGCATGTCTCAAACTGTTCTGTTCGAGGCGCGGGAGGTGCAGTTCCGAGGCTCGGGGGTTTCTGTTGGGACCACGCATTGTTACATGAGTTTAGGTCCTCATACTTCAATTCCTTTTGAAGTTCACCCACCGGTAGACCTTGGTTTTCACCCACCTGGTTCGTTCTGAACCATTTTGGGTCTCTTAAAGAGTGAACACCTACCTTTTGTGGTTCATCGCTTGTCTCAGACTTTTCAATCTGAGGAGCTCCAGGAGCGGGGCTCCCTTTAAACCATTGTAAGTCACCGTTCCAGCTGGCACCAACATTTCGTTGTTTGTCAGTTTGAAAATCTTGTATATCCTTGCTTGCATTACCCAACCCTTCCAACAACCGACGTATGTTCTCCATCTCCTCTGAAGTCAGAGGGCCTTTGATACGACAGCGTTTATTCTCGCTTTCTATAGGAGAGAGAACCTCTTCTATTTTTAGCGACTGGGATACGACCTTTTGACCTGGGCACACCTCAGAGGGTGTTTTACTTTGCATGTGAGCCTCAAAGACCTTTACAGCACCCTGTTTGATTTCATCAAAGATGTTACTTCTAATTGACACCAGGTGTACAATGGCAACTTGAATCTAATATCAGAGATTAGATTATTTCTGAAAACAGATTTGAAAAGCGTCTGCTCTTCAAGTCCCGGTTCCTTTATGTCGCCTGAATACGCCTTGAAAATTCTGTCAAAGAAATGCAAAGGATGTTCATCTTTTTTCTGCAAGACATTTCGGGCAGCTAAGTAGTCACCACACAATGAGAGAGATTTTCTCTCTGTGCGAGGTGCAGGGGGAGCAGGTCCTCGGCTTTGGGGTCCCTCTTCGGATCCTTTGATGTATGAGTCTACTAGAGGCACATACTGTATGAGCCTTGGACGCGCACCTTCTTGAACTTCCATCTTTGTTTTGATTTTTTGTGAAAATCAATAAGACAGTTCGTATTTTAATGTGTGCAAATAAATCTTCACTTTTAATGTAGCACTGAGTCAATCAAACTAACCAGCTGTGTGGTTTAAGTGTTTCACCGTGTAATAAGTATTTCTATTCATAGGTACCTTCTTTCAGGACTTACCCTTAATGAACCTGTAAAAGTTAAATGCCCTCTTGCAGTGTTAACTTTATATATAACTTATTTTTTAACAACAGTTACTAACTAACACAAGCATGATTTTCGTTTTACTTACTCAAACACTTTTAAAAGATTTGAAATAAATGCAATATTCACACTAAAATGTTCCCAAGAAGCTGCTCCATCATGCTTTAAAAAGATGTATTGCAGTTTGGCTAAACTGTTTTGCTTCATCTGAGAGTGACAACGTCGGAGGAAATGAAGAAGTGCTCTGTGCTTTGCCTCACGGAAATGTGGATTTCTAAGGAAACACCAGACTCGGTGTATGAACTGGATGACAGACTCTTTTTCAGAGCGGATTGCTGCACAGATACTACGGGGAAAACACGAGACGGCGGTATCTGTGTGTACGTGAGTACGAACTGGTGCTCAAATTGTGCTGTTATAAAAAGCCTTTGCACAGCTGTTGTGGAGTTGATCACAGTGAGGTGTTGCCCCCATTATCTACCCCGCAACTATTCAGTGATCCTTATCACAGTTATCTACATCGCCCCAGATGCTAATGCTAATGTCACCCTGGAAGAAATTCATGACTTACTCAGCTCGCTGCCGTGTAAATACCCAAAGGGGCTCTGCATTGTTTTAGGTGACTTCAACCATGTGAATTTAAAGGACTGTCTCCCTACCTTTAATCAACACGCATCCATAGCAACACGAGGAAGTAACACCCTCAATCACGTCCACACAAATGTAAGAGGCGCGTACACAGTGAATCCATGCCCATCGCTCGGGGGTTCTGATCATTTATCCCTCTTCATGGTTCCAGCACAACACCCCTACTAAGACGTTGTAAACCAGAACAGAAGGAAGTAAAAATTTGGCTCCAGAAGAGCACCCCCATGCTGAGAGACTGCTTTGAAAAAACTGATTGGTCTGTTTTCAGGGAGGCTGCTGCTAATGGAAGCTTAGTGGACCTGGAACTTTATGCATCCTCAGTACTGGGTTATATTAGCACATGCTCTGAAAATGTATCCATAAAAAAATATGTTAAATCTCAAGGCCGAGATACACTCGAGCGTCCTCACGGTACGCCTATACGCAGCGTACGTACGTCAAGGCAAAAGCGTAGCCCCGCGTAGCCCCTCAGGGCATGTACGCGCAAAGCTTTTTTTTTACGTCCGCGTGCGCGATACGCGGTGTCTGACCATAAACTTCCCGGCGCCGGACTGTTTTGTATGTTACACAAATGAAATAAATTCCCCTTCTTTATCGCTGATCGGGCCTTTTCTTTTGTTTTTTTGCCTAAAGTCAAGTAACCGCTTCTTCCTCCGTTCACTCGATGATTGAAATGAATGAATTCAGGTCCTACCTGGGTGCGCGATGTTTTAAATATTCCCTGGTGGGCTGTGTGCTGCAGGAAAAGCGCTCCCTGTTATTATTTTTATTTCTGAGAGAACTTTTTATAACATATATAGTAGAAACACCGTATCAGAACACCGCAGAAGTCTGAGCGAGCTGCTCATGATGCATTCTCGAGGTTTCACTTTGAGCTGACTGAAAGCTGTCAATCAATTCAGTAGGCGTGTCAGCAAGTGACCAATCAGCGAGCTCAGTTGAGTCCCCTTCGTGTGCAGCTGCTCATATTACAACAAGGAGAACGCGAGCGTTTGAAAGCTGATAGTTTCTGAAGTATAGCAGCAAAACACATGCGCACAAAATGCGCGCGTAGAGTGGCGTACCTGAGGATGCTCAGCTGTATTTCAGCCTTTACCCCAACACAAAACCCTGGTTAAACAAAGAGGTTCGCACCCTGCTGGCAACCAGGAACACTACCTTCAAGTCTGGAGACTCAGAGGAACTGAGAAAGACCAGGAAAGAGCTGGTTGCTGGCATCAAGAGGGCCAAGGCCACATATGCACAGAGGATCGAGGGACAGTTCACCTCACAAGACCCACGGAGCATGTGGAAGGGCATCAAATGCATAACTGATTATAAAGGCAGGAGCAAACAATGCCCCAAAGACCCATCTCTGCCTGATGCCCTCAACAAGTTTTAAGCACGGTTTGAAGACCCAAATAGACCACCCAGCACCAGACTCACTTCATCACCAGATCATCATCATCATCATCAACTTTATTTGTAAAGCGCTTTAACACAGCCACAGCTGAAACAAAGCACTGGACACTAGCTACAAACAAGATTAAAAAAGCATAAAAACAGAACCACCAAACTAATACACAGTGAACTAAAATTTCCCTTTAAAATACAATAAAATGACAAGTTAAACAGATAAAATCAATAAAAATGAAGTAAAATCAAGTCTCAGTTGGGTTGAAGGCCAATGAGTATAAATGCGTTTTTAAACGGGTTTTAAAAATGGACAGTGAGGGAGCCTGTCGAATGTGTAAAGGCAGAGCATTCCATAACTCGGGGCCACCAACAGAGAAGGCCCTGTCTCCTCGAAGCTTCCTCTTACTCCGTGGAATGACCAGGAGCAGCTGGTCAGCAGACCTGAGTGACCGGGATGGAGTGTAATGGTGTAGAAGCTCTGCCAAATAAGGGGGGGCAAGGTTGTTTAAAACCTTAAAAACAAACAAGAGAATTTTAAAATGAACTCTAAAATACACGGGCAGCCAGTGGAGAGAAGCCAGGACAGGTGTGATGTGCTCTCTTTTGCGTGTTCCAGTTAAAAGACGTGCAGCAGCATTTTGCACCAGCTGCAGACGTGCAAGTGAGGACTGGCTGACTCCAAGATAAAGAGAATTACAGTAATCCAGCCGTGAAGAAATGAAGGCATGAATTACTGTTTCTAACTGTTGCCGTGAGAGAATAGATTTTACCTTTGCTATTTTTCTCAGGTGATAAAAACCAGATTTTACAGTGGCCCTTATTTGACTCTCGAGCTTAAAATCACTGTCCATCTTAAAACCAAGGTTTGTAATTGTAGATTTTACATAAATTGTCAGAGGGTCTAAATCAACTGGAGGGCTCGAACAAGCTCCACTAGGTCCAAAAACAAGTACCTCAGTCTTTTTTTCATTAAAATGCAGGAAGTGTAGGGCCATCCAAGCTTTAAGATCCTCGAGACACGATAAAAGAGATGCTGAAGAGCATCTCAGCGTGACCGCAACAGAAGTGAGGAGGAGAAGTGAGGAGTAGTCTCAGAAGGATCAACCCTCATAGAGCAACTGGACCGGACAACATCCCCGGGAAAGTTCTGAAGGAATGTGCGGACCAGCTCTGTGAGGTGCTGGCTGACATCTTCAACACCCCACTTGCTCTGGAAACAGTCTCCACCTGCCTGAAGACCGCCACCATCATTCCAGTTCCAAAAAGCTTCACAGTGACTGGTCTGAATGACTATCGGCCGGTGGCTCTCACCTCGATAGTCGCAAAATGCTTCGAAAAACTGGTCATGACCCACATCAAAACAACCGTCAACATCAACGAGGACCCTCATCAGTATGCTTACCGTGAGAACCGATCAACAGAGGACGCCATCTCTTCCGTGGTCCACACTGCTCTCACCCACCTGGATCAGAAAGACTCCTACGTCCGTATGCTCTTTGTGGACTTCACATCTGCCTTCAACACCATGATCCCCCAAACTCTGATGGACAAACTATCCACACTTGGACTAAGCCCCTCCATTTGTAACTGGGTACTGGACTTCTTAATAAACAGACCTCAGTCCGTGAAGATCCACAACTTCTCCTCCTCCACCATTACCCTCAGCACTGGCTCTCCTCAAGGATGTGTGTTGAGCCCCCTTCTGTTCACTCTGCTCACATATGATTGTGCAGCTACCCATCCAGGTTGTCATATTGTAAAGTTTGCAGATGATACAGCGGTGGTGGGATGTATCACAAACAATGATGAGCCCAGCTACAGGTAGGAGGTGGAACATTTGGAGAGCTGGTGCAAAGAGAATAACCTTCACATGAATGTGAAAAAGACAAAGGAGATGATTGTGGACTTCAGAAGGAACAAACAAACCCACACCCTACTGAACATAGGTGGATCTGTGGTGGAAGTGGTCTCCAGCTACAAGTACTTGGGGGTACACTTGAATGATAACTTCAACTGGACCAACAACACCACCAGCCTGATCAAGAAAGGTCATCAGAGACTCTACTTCCTCAGAAGGCTGAGACGAGCTGGTCTGAGTAGCCCAGTCCTCACCACCTTCTACAGGTGTGCAGTGGAGAGCATCCTGTGCTCCAGCATCAACGTGTGGCATGGGGACTGCACAGTTGCAGAAAGAAAAGCTCTGTAGAGAGTGTTGAAGGTTGCACAGAGGTCTGTTGGAGTCAGTCTCCCCACCATCACAGACATTTACACCTCCAGATGCAGGGAAAGAGCCACCTGGATCATGAAAGACCCCACTCACCCAGTACACACACTCTTTGCCCCACTCCCCTCAGGACGGAGGTTGAGGAGCATCAAATGTAGAACCACTAGACTGAGGAACAGCTTCTACCCTGAGGCTGTTAGACTCATGAATAAATGAATAATAAGAGTGATCACTGTGAAATGTCACATCATGCTGATGCTGATCTGTTTTCTTGTTGCTGTGTTCATCTGTGACCATCTGCTCATCATGACTCATGTTCGTGCTACTGTTTTTTATTACTCTAGGGCTTAGTGTATTTCTAGTTGGATGTTTTTCTTAGTCCATATACTAGATGTAATTACTGTTTTTCTCTTACATTTTGTTGTTGGATGTAACTGGGACCCTGTGTACATAATCTCATTTCATCACATGTACCACATGCGGTGCAAATGACAATAAAGACTCTCTGACTCAGTCTGAAGGAGGTTTGAGTACATGGGCCGGCACAATCTGAAGAGACAGGAGAGTTAATGAACAAGAGTTCTGTGGCTGTGATCTGACAGTTCTGTTGACAGGCAACAACCTCACTGACAGTTGAGGGAGGGGTTCTTTGGAGGAGTTGGTTTGCATGATGTCACCGTTGGTGAAGGCAAGCTGGCTTTGAAGCAGAGCTGAGTGATAAGCAGTTGGGAGGGAGACCCAAATGGCAGGTCCAGAGAAACAGGCGAGGGTCATACACGAGTGGTCAGAAGTCTGTAGCAAAACTTGAAATGTGATCCATAAGACATGGTTGTAATAGAGGAAACAGAAGTCGTTACCATGATCAGAGCAGATAATCTAAAACTGACTGGTGGGGAATCTGTGAGGCGGGCGTGAGAGCAGAACCAATAAGACAAATGAGACTGTTGCATGAACGTTGGACATTTACTTACTTACTTTATTGATTTTCAGTAATATGGCACTGAATGGTGTGAATATGGGGTTTAATAATAATACTAATGTGTTATGTATTGTCGCCGTCAGTGGAATGGTGAAACATTACAGGAATTTTCATTGGCTATAATGAGTCTGATGGAGGCTGTTAAATCCCGTGCTCCTAGTGATTTTCAAAATACATAAACACTGTTACGTGACCAATGTGTTGAGCATGTGTTGGATGGGGCTCTTCATCGCGAGTTAAAGCAGTTTGTGCAACTGGGGAATCACCATTTTTCTTAATGTTTGGGCAGGAACCTCGTCTGCCGGTTGACTTCCTTTTAGGAAGAGTTCAGGAGCCTGTGACTGGAAGTGTTCATGATTGGATTCAGGAGCATAAGGCCTGCCTGCAGATAGCTTTTGAGGGTGCTCATGGGAGGATGAGGGTTGCCGTAGAGCTCTGCAAGAACAACCATGGCCAGCGAGTCCACAATGTCCCCCTGAGTGTTGGTCAGCTGGTGTGGTTGGGGGATTCGACCCCACAAGGGCGTTGAGCCGATCCATGACCTATATTGCCTAGAGAAGTATAAAGTTCTCAGGGAGCCCGCTGAAGGAGGTTCAGTGTATACCATAGCACATGTAAGTGACCTCCCTAAAACTAGAAATGTTAATGTTTTTTCTACTTCCGCTCTCGGCAAGGCTGGTCGCATCTCCTTTTGCTCCTAAACCTCCCTGGTTTCCCCCCCCCCTGCTTCTGCATTTGTCTCGTCTGTTACTCTTCAGCGCTCGCTCGAACCAATTTGGGATGGATTTATGTGCGTGGACTGTTTTCTGGGCTATTTCATCTATCGATACTATCGATAACAAAAATTTCCGCGAAGCGCACTGGCCAGGGAGAGCCAGGGCGCCCTACCGACACGCATGCGGTGAGCTACATTATGGACTCGATGAGCAGGCTAATGTAACTGTCCGCTCTCTCTGTCGGGGACGTGGAATCTCTGTGGTTTATTGGGATACTGGTGGCTGTCTGCCACTGAAGGGCTGAGGAGGACCGCAGCGATCGGCGTGCTTGCGAGACTTCCGCTCAGCGAAAATGCTTTGATCCAGGCTATGAATGACCTTCCCAGCTGTTGTACGGGCTGAACCACACGGTGGGAGAAGCGGTGGCTGCCGCAGACCTGCGGTGTGTGGGACTCGTTTACAGCCGTCCGGATTAAAACAGGGCACATACGGAAGGATCTTTTTAGCTTGGAACCTCTTTCGATTCGGCGATTTGGACCCAGAAACAGCACCTGGACTTAAAGACTGCAGTAAAAAGAACACTGTGGCCTGACTGAAAAATAAAGCAACTAATCTAATCTGGCCTCTGGCCTTGGACTGAAGGCTGTCTACAAATCTTCTCCTGAGCTGGGAGCTGAAGGGACCCGCTGCCCTCCCCCCTCCCCCACCTCTGTGTTGTGTGCGTTCTCGGTTGGAGCCGAGCTGTGAGACCTGCGAACTGTTCTTATCTGGAGCTGATACACACAGACTGTTCCTCCCTGCCTGCCGTCATAAATCTGCAACAATGTCTTGTCTGGTTGTGCTTATTGCTGATAGAGTTTTTGGGACTTTATCATAGAGTGTCTTAAGGCAATCTTTGATAGATTCTTTTTTTGAATATCACAAATGATACCTATTGTGTTTTTCCTTTTTCCATATCTGTTTGACCTTCATCCGGAGACGGATGAGCGCGGCCGCGCAGAAGAACATGTAATGTGTTTGGAAATGCTGCAACTTGCACACTCTCCCTCTCTGGACGACTGTGCTACATAATCACGTTGTATTAATTAACTGGTGCAATGTTAATAAATAAATCTCTTATCTTAATCACATTTTGTTGAAGGCAGTGGCAGAGGAGGAGCCTTCAGAGGGTGCTGTGGTTCCCAGTGCATCGCTCAGTGATCACTGCCAATCTGAGGATGAGCTATTAGGTGATAAGGATTTGTTTGTTTTGAGGAACGAAGATCCTCCAGCTCCAACTAGAGTAGTGGAGGTTAGGTTGGGTGACCCACAACCCCAGTTGCAAGGTCTATCTGACATTTCCACTCAGGAGGGATTGGAGCCTTTAGACCGTTCACCCAGTTTTTCCCTGGTCCTGTAGGGTTTTCTGGGGTCTGGTCCTGCATGTCGTCTTTTCCCCTCATGTTTACCAGCCCTTCCTTAATATCCCTCCTCCTGTGATCCAGCACTGTCGCACCTGTGTTTAATCCCAATCACCGCAGGTGTCTGTCATTTCACCCTCGTCTGTGTCAGTATATATTCAGCCCTGTGGTGTTGTGTTTGATGTCTCTGGATTATCCTGTCTTCATGCTCGTCATCCCTCTGTGTCACCTCCTAACACAAGTTAGCTGCCCCGTCAGCATTTCTGAGCAGCGAAGCGCTGTGAAGGCCTATTGTAATACAGCAATCGATTCAAATGGACTAGTGTCTCAACTTTTGTTGCTTTTAAAAAAAAACTTTTCTCCTATTGTGAAAGAGACAGTTGGCTCCGCAGATTTTTTGAGTTGTGGGACCCGATCATCTGGGTGTCGAGTCCTTGGGCGTTGGCTGCTGATAGCTGCCCTAGAGGAACCGACAACCTTGTGGATGACGTGGGCCGCGGCTGTCAAGTTGTGGGCTATGGTGCAAAGTGCGAGGTGCGACAAGTGCTGGTGGATGGACGTTGGTACTCGGCTGTCAAGCCGTGGGAACTTCATCTCAAGCGTCAGTTCTGTGGGCGGTGGCTTGCTGTCCAACGAGGAGCTGGTGGGTCTCGTTTGCTGGGTGTTCGGCTTTTGTGCTTGATCTGCAGGATTATTTTCCTGAATTTGGACTCGGGTGCTACGGCTTTTGGACTGGACCTCATTTTTTATTTTTATTTTTTGGCTATTACTTTTTGGCTATTACTTTGGAAAACCCCTGCCAGCGGGCGAGAGGATCTGTGATCTGTGAATGATGGCAGGTAAATCCGGTCAAAGAAAAAAGGATCAAACAGACCAAACTTCAAATGATTTGTATGATATAAAATAATCCCTGAACTTCATAAGTTCTGAACTTGTCAGTGGTAACAACACAACAGAAACACCTGATGGGATTGTTCAAGGAGATGAAGCAACTGAAGTACGAAATATGCCCAAAAGATAAGAAAATAATGGAATTGGAACAAAAACTGGATGATCTGGATCAGAACTCTAAATTAGATATCCTGGTCACATCTGGACTTGGAATTAAAAGTAGATCACGTGCAAAGTCTGCTAAAAATGAAATAACTGAGGATGCATCTCCACAGGAAATGCGTTCCTTGGAGGAGTAGGTGGTGTCCTTTCTGTAGGACAAGGAAAATGATGTCATCCAGGAGGACATTTCATTGTGTGTCTAGCAAAAATGATAAACTAAAACCAGTAATTATTGTTTGATTTATCAGCAGGAAATTAAGAAATAATGTGATCATGCAGACAAAGAAACTAAAGGGAACTAAAGTTTATATAAATGAACATTTAACAAAGAAAAATGGTACCGGTAATCTAGGTCATGAAGCAAGGTTGTTAAAGAAACAGAACAAAACCGCTTCAACGTGGACAAGAAACGGAAAAATTTGGATAAAAACACAGGATGGACAAGCCAAAATGGTAAAAGAATTAAAGGACTTAGGTAAATTCAGAAGAGTACATAAAATTATGAGAATTGTGTTAGGAAGTATCGTATTGCATTACATCAACATCCTTCCTGATGAATTTGAACTAGGGATGCACCGATCCACATTTCTCACTTCCGATCCGATACCGATACTTATTAACTCAGTATCGACCGATGCCGATACTTTCCCGATCCGATACTGTTCAGGTATTTGACTCTGTATAATGAAACTTTTGCACCCAAACTATTCATTTTAACATTGTGTGAGATAAACCCAATGAAGACACTCTTAAGCCCTACAATAGGGAACCTCCTTATTGTAAGGCTTAAGAGTGTCTTCATTGGGTTTATCTCACACAATGTTAAAAAGGGCAGTCACAGATTGTGATTGAACACAAGTGCTCTTTGAAGCTGGATCGGAAAAGTATCGGCAGGTTTGATCCGATACCCGATACTTAAATAATGCTGGTATCGGATACCGATACCGATACTGGATCGGATCGGCCCCATCCCTAATTTGAACATTTATAATGATGATGTACGAGGGATCAGAATATAAAATATATAATGTTGAGGATGTTACTAACACAAATCTTCTTCCAATTGTAAAATGTAGTGATTATTATAATGTTGAACAGTTTAATGAAATTAATACGGCAAATGGAGCACTCTCTATAATTCACATAAACAATAGAAGCATTAATGCAAATATATTCAATTCATTCAATTCATTCAGCTTAAATCCTTCCGTTCCCAGTCTTCCCCTGTCTCCACGGGTGTCCCCCAAGGCTCATCCTTGGACCCCTCCTCTTCATCATTTACCTCCTTCCTCTAGGTCACATCTTCTGCAAATACGGCATCCATTTCCACTGCTATGCTGATGACACGCAGCTCTACTTGTCATCAAAACCTAACTCCACCCACCCTCCATCCTCACCGACTGTCTCAATGAGCTAAATCACTGGTTTTCTAACAATTTCCTTCAACTAAACAGCAACAAAACAGAAATCATTCTTGTTGGTACCAAAAACTCTATTTCAAAATCAGAACATCTTCTCGTCCCCCTTAACAACTCTCTGCTATCCCCCTCCCCTCAGGTCAAGAGCCTCGGTGTCATCCTCGACACCACTCTCTCCTTCACTTCACACATCAACAATATTACTCGGTCTGCCTATTTCCACCTCCGTAATATTAACCGTCTCCGTCCTTCTCTCACACCCCGCTCCACAGCCATCCTGGTGCACAGCCTTGTGACTTCCCGTATTGATTACTGCAACTCCCTTCTCTACGGCCTCCCCAACAAATCTCTCCACAAGTTACAGATGGTCCAGAACTCAGCTGCCCGTGTCATCACTCAAACCTCCTACTATAACCACATCACTCCTGTCCTGCAGCAGCTCCACTGGCTCCCGGTTAAATCACGCATCATCTTCAAAATTCTACTCCTCATGTTCAAAGCTATCCACAACCTTGCCCCTCCTTATCTATCTGACCTCCTACAAATCTCCATCCCATCACACTCTCTCAGATCCTCCTCTTCGCTACATCTCCATGTACCCTCTGCCCACCTCTCCACCATGGGGAGCAGGGCCTTCACCTGCTCTGCCCCTCACCTCTGGAACGCTCTACCGCCAGACCTTCGAAACACCACCTCCCTTTCTCTGTTCAAGACAGCCCTGAAAACACATCTCTTCAGACTAGCTTATCATTAACTTTACTAAATGTATTTTTATTATCTTGCATTTTATATCCTTTATGTATTTTATATTTCAATTTGTCACTGATAATGTTTGATCTGTGATAGGTGGACTAAAATAAAATTTAAATTAGCTGAAAGAAAGAAAACTATAATTTTAAAAACTGTGACTAATAATATTGAAGTCATATTTAACGATCCCTGCATTATTTATATATTTGATATCTATGTCATATATACACACAAATATACATATATACATGTATATAAGCATATCATATATACATATACATATACAGTGTACATAAATGCATATACATATGTGTGTTTTGTAGTTTTTATGGACAATGGTTTGTTAGGACAGTCATATGCCTTAAACAATCAGACAATCAAACAGATTACAGCTCATTACTGTCCTGACAATCCATTGTCCATAAAAACCACAAAACAGTCACACACACAAACACACACAATTTCAGTTGAACATGTTATATTTACATGCATATTACATGAATATGTATACGCATATTACTTGTATATGTAAGTGCATATTTACATGTATATATGTAAGTGCATATATACATGTAAATGCAAATGCATATAAACATGTAAATGCATATATGTACAGTATATATACATGAATATGCATATATGTACATAGGCATATACATATAGATCAGTGACGTGCGGTGAGGTTCATGGCTGGTGAGGCACTGTGCAGTTTTTTCTCATATGTATAATAAAAAACAGACAAAAAATGTTCTCCACATTTTGGCTTCTGTCTGCCATAGCTTCTTCAGCGCTTTGGATACTTTGGATAGCGTTATTTTCTTCTTTTATAATACACGAACCCTACAGAGTAGTTTATTCACCATTTGATTGGCAGCAGTTAATAATAATAATAATAATGAATTCAATTTATAACGCACTTTTCATTAATGAAAATCTCAAAGTGCTACAAGGAGCAACAGAATTAAATGTCAATAAAACAAATAATAAAACAATTAAAATCAATAACAATATCAGCTAAGATCAAAAGTAGAATCATGAGGAGGTAGAGTATGCTTGGTCGAAAAGAAAGGTCTTCAAGTCGCTCTTAAAGTCAACCACAGACTGTGGGGCTCTTAGACAGTCAGGAAGAGAGTTCCACAGGCGGGGGGCAGCCACACTGAAAGCCCGGTCTCCCATGGTCCTTAATTTGGTTCTCGGAATGTGAAGGAGATTGCTGTTCTGTGACCGCAGCGAGCGGGTGGATGAGTATGGAATAAGAATATCCTTCAGATAATCTGGTGAAGTTCCGTGTAAGCATTGATGTGTAATGAGAGCAGTTTTGTACTGAATTCTGTAGGCGACAGGAAGCCAATGAAGGTTATGGAGAATGGGCGTAATATGTTCAAATTTACGAACTCTCAACAAGATCCTTGCTGCACTGTTTTGAATATATTGAAGTTTCTGAAGGTTTTTGCCAGGGATTCCAATAAACAGGGAGTTGCAGTAGTCGAGCCTGGAGGAGACAAAAGCATGGACGAGCTTCTCAGCATCGGAAAAAGTTAGGGATGGGCGAAGTCTGGAGATGTTTCGAAGATGGAAGAAGCAAGTTTTAAACAAATGCTTAATGTGATTTTCAAATGTAAGATTGGAGTCCATTTTATTGTGGAGAGGGGGATGTCTTGTCCAGAAAAGGAAAGTGTTGTTATAGGAGATGTTTGTACCTGGTGAGGGGTGCCAATCAGTATGGCCTCAGTCTTGGAGCAGTTTAATTGAAGAAAGTTCTGATTCATCCATGCCCTAATTGCCTCCAGGCAGGCAGAGAGGGCAGTGAGTGAAGATGGAGATGACAAGGTGGAAGATGAGGATGCTCCAGTCCTGATGTAAAGCTGTGTATCGTCGGCATAACAGTGAAAAGAAATGTTGAACTGATTAATAATTTGACCTAAAGGCAGCATGTAAAGGGAAAACAGCAGGGGCCCCAGAACTGACCCCTGAGGGACACCACAGGAGACACCAACTGTCTGGGACGTGGCGTTGCCAAGACTAACACATTCCAGCCTATTGGAGAGGAAAGATTTGAACCAGTCCAGGACTGTGTCGCAGAGACCGACCTCCACATGAAGACGGTGGAGGAGGATACTATGGTCCACAGTGTCGAAGGCTGCAGTGAGGTCAAGGAGGACAAGGATGGAGGGAGAGCCAGTGTCAGCAGCCAAGAGGACATCATTGGTAACCCTCAGCAATGCAGTCTCTGTACTGTGAGCTGCCCTGAATCCAGACTGGAACTTCTCATACAGAGAGTGTTGTTGTAGGTGATCCTGCAGCTGAGCAGCAACAGCTTTTTCCAGCACTTTAGACAGAAAAGGGAGGTGTGAAATTGGGCGGTAATTAGAAAAAATGTTGGGATCCAAATTAGATTTTTTCAGAAGAGGCCTAATGATGGCGGTTTTTAGAGGCAGTGGAACATGACCAGATTGTAGAGACTGATTTATTATTTGAGTGATAAGTGGGCCTATTGCAGAATGATTGGTTTTTATGAGAGACGAGGGGAAAGGATCCAGGGCACAGGATGAAGGCTTCATTTTCTTGATGATGGCCTCCACCTCACTCTGAACAACTTCGTCAAAGCTGTTTAGGGTCCCAGAATGCAGACGGGTGGGTGGCACACTGAGAACGGGGAGGTTGTGGAGCTGAGATCTGATAGTGTCAACTTTGGTTTTAAAAGATGAAAGAAACAGGTCACATTTTTGAGCAGAGTCCTCAAGAGTTTGCTTAATGGGATTAAGCAGACGAGTGATTGTGGAGAAGAGCTGTTTAGAGTTTCCAGGGCAGGTGTTGATGATGTTAGAATAATATTTGGAGCGTGCTTCTTTAAGAGAATAGGCGTATGCTTTCTGATGTTCTTTATATGCCTGCTTATGCACAGACAGACCAGATGATTTTACACGTCTTTCAATAGCACGGCCAGTTGCCTTCATCTTGCGCAGCTCATCAGTGTACCAAGGGGCTGAACGGGAGAAAGACACCAGTCTTGTCTTCAAGGGGGCGTGTAGGTCCAGGAGCTCCCGAAGAGATTGGTTGTAGTAATCCACAGAGTCATCTGCAGAAGAATGATTGACAGCGGTCAGGGTGTGAAGATCGGCAGACAGAACATCAAGGGAAATGTTTTTAAGGTCACGGAACTGGATGGGTCGTTTTGGGTTTGAAGCAGGCGAAGATGAAGGCACTTCCAGGGAGATGACCCTGTGATCTGAGACACCCAGGTCATATACAGATAAGTTATTGATGAGTACAGTGTCTGTAATCACCAAATCCAGAGTATGCCCCCTGCTGTGCGTAGGGGCGTCAACATGTTGAGTGAGATTAAGAGAGTCCAGAAGAGACTTAAAATCTGTTGCCAGAGGTGAAGAAGAATTGTCCACGTGGATATTTAAGTCGCCAAGAAAAATAGTCTTCACAGGGGAGGTGCAGAAAAAAGTGAGGAGGTCATGCATCTCTGAGTTAAATGAAACATGCGGTTTGGGAGGTCTATAAATTAATATAACATTCATCAGGAGTGGGGCTTTGAAGCTGAAAGCCAGACATTCAAAAGAGGAAAAGTCCTGAGAAGACAGATGAGACAGTTTTAAATTACTGCGGTAGATTACAGCCAGACCACCACCGCGGCCAGTGCTGCGGGCTCTCTGCAGATAACTGTATCCAGAGGGACACGCCTCATTCAGAGAACTGAACACATTTGGTTGGTGCCACGTCTCTGTAAGACACATGAGGTCCAAGTTCTTCTCCAGAATGTGATCATGAATTAAACATGACTTGTTGGAAAGAGACTGCACATTGAAAAGTTCTAATTTAATACCAGTTGGAATAGGAGCTTTTTGAACCGGTTTAAGCAGACTGAAATCCACTCCACGTTTTCCTCGCCACTTCGTGCGCAGAGGACTACAAAGGCCTACAGACGCAGCGTTCTGATGACGCCATCGAGGTGCGACACGTCTCTCAGTCCAGACAGCACTAATCGAATCCGAGTTCGCTTGAGAAGAAACGATTTTCCTTCGAGAGCTTCTATGGATGTAACGAGGTCTACGCAGAAGTCCCAGTTGTTTGATGGTGGAAACAGAAAGAGGAATGGAGCAGTTGTTAAGTTCAAACAACTGCGAAGCGGAGTACGTCAACATCCACGAGCCGGTGGAGGCTAGCACAGAGCTAGCCGCTAGCAGCAGGCCCACGGCTCCGAGAAAGATATACAAGAAGCAGAGAGAGGTAACTCGAACGAGCATTACCTTGAAGGAGTACAGAAGAGAGTCCAGAACAGTCCAGAGGACACAGGAAGTTGAGAGAGGCAGCAGGTAAGCGAACAATAAATGCAGCTACGTGATACTCGAAGCTAAATTCGTGTTTAAGCTAGCGGGAGCTAGCAGCCCCTACTATTAAAGTTCCGGTTAGACTAGGAAAGTTTTCTATCTAATGAATCAAGCAAACAAGTCAAATCTTGGCTTCGCCACGATCTCCCATCCTGAGCAAGCACAATGGCATCAGTGGAAAGGAAAAACTCCCTTTTAGAAGGAAGAAACCTCTAGCAGACCCAGGCTCAGGACAAGCGGTCATCTGCTTTGACCGGCAACTTATAATGTTTGCAGATCCACAACGCAGTCAGAAAAGACAGTTGCTCTAAAACTAACTAACTAAAACACAAAACTTAATCACAGAAAGGTAGAAATGTCCGCGTCCGTTCACACAGGTGCTGTACACAGGCTTGCGCCTGCCGCACTCTGCGTTCAAGAAAGGTAGAAAGGTTCAAAGAAAGGTAGAAATGTCCGCGTCCGTTCACACAGGTGCTGTACACAGGCTTTGCGCCTGTCGCACTCTGCGTTCAAGAAAGGTAGAAATGTCCAACAAGGCTCGGTGAAAAAAACAGCAGAAAGTAATAAAAAAGGCTTCAAAAAGCAAAAAGTACGAGGAGCAGCGGCAGCCAAGGTGTGCCCGCGTCCACTTCCTCCACAGGTGCTCAGTTAACGGGTTGTGTTTAAAATCTCATATCAGCAATCTTTACACATACAAACTGTAGCACACAAAAAAGCACATTCAATTTGGAGAAAAAATTATTTTAGTCATACTTTTACTTATAAATTAAATTAAACTATAACAAAATCTATTTTTATTTTACAGAAAAGAGCTGTGAGAATTATTAAAAGAAAGCCTTAATGTCATCTATCTAATATATTATTTAAACAACTCAAAGTACTGACGTTTTCCGATTTGGTGGACTATAATATTTTGTTAGTAAAAGAACCCTTAAATGTTCAAATGTATTTTGTTAAGAGAGAAAGCTGCTAGTCTAAAGGGAACTGACATTTTTGCAAAGCCAATATATAGAACTAGATTGAAGGGATGGTTTATTTCAATACAGGGAGTTGAATTGTGGAATGGTTTGGGAAATCATGTTAAAAATGTAAACTCTGTGCTGATGTTTAAAAATGATCAAAACTAATTTGTTAATAAAATACTAAAACTTTTAGTTAAGTTTTTGATGTTCTAGATATTTGTAGATTGTGAAAAGTTACTCTTTTAGATCTGTTTGCGCTGTCACTTTTCCTCCTGCAGCGCAAGGCTGAAGCCCGATGCAGAGCTCAGCGTCCTCCCTAGATGCCACACACCGCGCATTCTGTGCGCGCCTGTTCACCGGGCAGAGCTCTGCTTTCTTCTCACATTCTCTGTGAGCAGCTGCACGCGGAGGGGGACTGAACTGAGGTCGCTGATTGGTCAGACACCGCGTATCGCCTACGCGGTCGTAAAATTGGAGCTTGGCGTGTTCGCGTGAACGTTCAAAGGTCTTGTGCAGCGGCGCACGCACGGCGCTCACTAAGCGGGGCGCCACGCTCGAAAGAGCGCGGAGCTCTGCCCCAGCCTTGAAACAGAACCCTAAGCTCAGTAGCCCCACCTCCAGATGCTGGCCGCGTGTGTGTGTGTGTTGTGTGTGTGTGTGTGTGTGTGTGTGTGTGTGTGTGTGTGTGTGTGGATGTAACTGGACACCTTCACAGCCGTTTTATGAGATCGTTCAGCGCACAGATACAGTTTTAGACAAAAACACGAGACATTATATTCACCAGCTAAACTATAGAAATGTAGTTTATATAGCAAAAGTATTTGGACATTTTAATAGCGACATAAAAGAGGCAAGAATTTTCCTGCCTTCCCAAATCGCTCACACTGCAGCTGCAACACGTCAGCCGAGTGATTGCGCAATCTGAAGTGAAGAAGCCGGTGCCTCTCTGCGTAGGTCTCTGCTGAGTATTTGAACGCTAAATAAGAAAAATCTGCGATTTTGAATAAAAATCAACTTAAAACTGGTTTAGTTTTTAGTAAAATAAGTTTATAGTACAAATAAAGACAAGACAAAAGACAAAGACAAAAGGATAAAGACAATAATTACATTTTTTTTTCAATTTTTTTTCCTTTCCATGATGACAGGGGAGGCATGGCCTCACTTGCCACCCCTGACCGCACGTCACTGATATAGATGTATATTTGCAGATACATATACTGCACATGTATATATTGCACATATAGACATACACATGTAGATATAACATGTTCAATTGAGATTGTGTGTGTTCGTGTGTGTGTGTTTTGTGGTTTTTATGGACAGTGGTTTGTTAGGACAGTCATACGCCTTAAACAATCAGACAATCAAACAGATTACAGCTCATTACTGTCCTGACAAACCATTGTTCATAAAAAAACACAAAACAGTCACATACACAAACACATACAATTTCAGTTGAATATGTTATATTTACATCCATATTACATGTATATGTAAGTGCATATATACATGTATATGTAAGTGCATATGTACATGTATATATGTAAGTGCATATATACATGTAAATGCAAATGCATATAAACATGTAAATGCATATATGTACAGTATATATACATGAATATGCATATATGTAAATATGCATATACATCTAGATGTATATATGCACATACATATACTGCACATATATACATTGTACATATAGACATGCACATGTAGATATAATAATAATAATAATAATAATGAATTCAATTTATAACGCACTTTTCATTAATGAAAATCTCAAAGTGCTACACGGTGCAACAGAAATTAAATGTCAATAAAACAAGTAATAAAACAAGTAAAATCAATAACAGTATCAACTAAGATCAAAAGTAGAATCATGAGGAGGCAGAGTATGCTCGGTTGAAAAGAAAGGTCTTCAAGCCGCTCTTAAAGTCAACCACAGACTGTGGGACCCTCAGACAGTCAGGAAGAGAGTTCCACAGGCGGGGGGCAGCCACACTGAAAGCCCGGTCTCCCATGGTCCTTAATTTGGTTCTCGGAATGTGAAGGAGATTACTGTTCTGTGACCGCAGCGACCGGGTGGATGAGTGTGGAATAAGAATATCCTTCAGATAATCTGGTGAAGTTCCATGTAAGCATTGATGTGTAATGAGAGCAGTTTTGTACTGAATTCTGTAGGCGACAGGAAGCCAATGAAGGTTATGAAGAATGGGCGTAATATGTTCAAATTTACGAACTCGCAACAAGATCCTTGCAGCACTGTTTTGAATATATTGAAGTTTCTGAAGGTTTTTGCCAGGGATTCCAATAAACAGGGAGTTGCAGTAGTCGAGCCTGGAGGAGACAAAAGCATGGACGAGCTTCTCAGCATCGGAAAAAGTTAGGGATGGGCGAAGTCTAGAGATGTTTCGAAGATGGAAGAAGCAAGTTTTAAACAGAAGCTTAATGTGATTTTCAAATGTAAGATTGGAGTCCATTTTTATTCCAAGATTTGTAACAGAGGTGGAGAGGGGGATGTCTTGTCCAGAAAAGGAAAGTGTTGTTATAGTAGATGTCTGTACCTGGTGAGGGGTGCCAATCAGTATGGCCTCGGTCTTGGAGCAGTTTAATTGAAGAAAGTTCTGATTCATCCATGCCCTAATTGCCTCCAGGCAGGCAGAGAGGGCAGTGAGTGAAGATGGAGATGACAAGGTGGAAGATGAGGATGCTCCAGTCCTGATGTAAAGCTGTGTATCGTCGGCATAACAGTGAAAAGAAATGTTGAACTGATTAATAATTTGACCTAAAGGCAGCATGTAAAGGGAAAACAACAGGGGCCCCAGAACCGACCCCTGAGGGACACCACAGGAGACAGAGACTGTCTGGGACGTGGCGTTGCCAAGACTAACACATTCCAGCCTATTGGAGAGGAAAGATTTAAACCAGTCCAGGACGGTGTCACAGAGACCGACCTCCACATGAAGACGGTGGAGGAGGATACTATGGTCCACAGTGTCGAAGGCTGCAGTGAGGTCAAGGAGGACAAGGATGGAGGGAGAGCCAGTGTCAGCAGCCAAGAGGACATCATTAGTAACTCTCAGCAGTGCAGTCTCAGTACTGTGAGCTGCCCTGAATCCAGACTGGAACTTCTCATACAGGGAGTGTTGTTGTAAGTGATCCTGCAGCTGAGCAGCAACTGCTTTTTCCAGCACTTTAGACAGAAAAGGGAGGTGTGAAATTGGGCGGTAATTAGAAAAAATGTCGGGATCCAAATTAGATTTTTTCAGAAGAGGCCTAATGATGGCAGTTTTTAGAGGCAGTGGAACATGACCAGATTGAAGAGACTGATTTATTATTTGAGTGATAAGTGGGCCTATTGCAGAGTGATTGGATTTTATGAGAGACGAGGGGAAAGGATCCAGGGCGCAGGATGAAGGCTTCATTTTCTTGATGATGGCCTCCACCTCACTCTGAACAACTTCGTCAAAGCTGTTAAGGGTCCCAGAATGCAGACGGGTAGATGGCACACTGAGAACAGGGAGGTTGTGGAGCTGAGATCTGATAGTGTCAATTTTGGTTTTAAAAGATGAAAGAAACAGGTCGCATTTTTGAGCAGAGTCCTCAAGAGTTTGTTTAATGGGATTAAGCAGACGAGTTATTGTGGAGAAGAGCTGTTTAGAGTTTCCAGGGCAGGTGTTGATGATGTTGGAATAATATTTGGAGCGTGCTTCTTTAAGAGAATAGGCGTACGCTTTCTGATGTTCTTTGTACGCCTGCTTATGTACCGAGAGACCAGATGATTTTAGACGTCTCTCGATAGCACGGCCAGTTGCCTTCATCTTGCGCAGCTCATCAGTGTACCAAGGGGCTGAACGGGAGAAAGACACCAGTCTTGTTTTCAAGGGAGCATGTAGGTCCAGGAGCTCCCGAAGAGATTGGTTGTAGTAATCCACAGAGTCATCTGCAGAAGGATGATTGACCGTGGTCAGGGTGTGAAGATCAGCAGACAGAACATCAAGGGAAATGTTTTTAAGGTCACGGAACTGGATGGGTCGTTTTGGGTTTGAAGCAGGCGAAGATGAAGGCACTTCCAGGGAGATGACCCTGTGGTCTGAGACACCCAGGTCATATACAGATAAATTATTGATGAGTACAGTGTCAGTAATCACCAAATCCAGAGTATGCCCCCTGCTGTGCGTAGGGGCGTCAACATGTTGAGTGAGATTAAGAGAATCCAAAAGAGACTTAAAATCTGTTGCCAGAGGTGAAGAGGAATTGTCCACGTGGATATTCAAGTCGCCAAGAAAAATAGTCTTCACAGGGGAGGTGCAGAAATAAGTGAAGAGGTCATGTATCTCTGAGTTAAATGAAACATGCGGTTTGGGAGGTCTATAAATTAATATAACATTCATCAGGAGTGGGGCTTTGAAGCTGAAAGCCAGACATTCAAAAGAAGAAAAATCCTGAGAAACCAGATGCGACAGCCCTAAACTACTGCGGTAGATTACAGCCAGACCACCACCGCGGCCAGTGCTGCGGGCTCTCTGCAGATAGCTGTATCCAGATGGACAAGCTTCATTTAAAGAACTGTACACATCCGGTCTATGCCAAGTTTCTGTGAGGCACATGAGGTCCAAATTCTTCTCCAAAATGTGATCATGAATTAGACATGATTTGTTTGAAAGTGATTGAACATTAAAAAGTTCTATTTTAATACTAGTTGGAGCAGATTGTTTTTGAAGAGGTTTAAGCAGACTGAAGTCCACTCCACGTTTTCCTTGCCACTTCGTGTGCTGTGGACTACAAAGGACCACAGACGCAGCGTTCTGATGACGTCGTCGAGGTGCGACACGTCTCTCAGACCAGACAGTAGCAATCGAGTCAGAGCCAGTTTGCCTAAAGTGAACTAATTTCTTTCGAGAGCTTCTATGGATGTAACGAGGTCTACGCAGAAGTCCCAGTTGTTTAATGGTCGAAATAGAAGGAGGAATGGAGCAGTTGTTAAATTCAAACAGCTGCGAAGCGGAGTAGGTCAACATTGTTGTCGATCCGGTGGAAGCTAGCATGGAGCTAGCCGCTAACAGCAGGCCCACGGCTCCAAGAAAGATATACAAGAAGCAGAAAGAGGTAATTTGAATGATCATTACCTCGAAGAGGAGCACAGGAGAAAATCCAAAACAGTCCAGAGGACCCAGGAGGGTGACAGAGGCAGCAGGTAAGCGAACAATAAATGCAGCTACGTGGTTTTTTAAGCTAAATTCGTTCTGGAGCTAGCGGGAGCTAACAGCCCCCACTAATAAAATTACGGTTAAACTAGTAAAGTTTACTATCTAATGAATCCAGCAACAAGTCAAATCTTGGCCTGGCTGCAGTCTCCTATCCTGAGCAAGCACTAGGCATCAGTGGAAAGGAAAAACTCCCTTTTAGAAGGAAGAAACCTCTAGCAGACCCAGGCTCAGGACAAGCGGTCATCTGCTTTGACCGGCAACTTATAATGTTTGCAGAACCACAACGCAGTCAGAAAAGACAGTTGCTCTAAAACTTAATCACAGAAAGGAAAAAATGCCCGCGTGACGTCCGTTCACACAGGTGCTGTACACAGGCAAACGCCTGCCGCACTCTGCGTTCAAGAAAGGTAGAAATGTTCAAAGAAAGGTAGAAAGGTTCAAAGAAAGGTAGAAATGTTCAAAGAAAGGTAGAAAGGTTCAAAGAAAGGTAGAAATGTCCGCGTCAGCTCGTACAGGTGCTGTACACAGGCCTAGGCCTGCCGCACTCTGCAATCGAGAAAGGTAGAAATGTCCAACAAGGCTCGGTGAAAAAAAAACAGCAGAAAGTAGTAAAAAAAAGGCTTCAAAGAGCAAAAAGTATGAGGAGCAGCGGCAGCCAAGGTGTGCCCGCGTCCGCTTCCTCACAGGTGCTCTGTCACAGGTGCTCTGTCACAGGTGCTCTGTCACAGGTGCTCTGTCACAGGTGCTCTGTCACAGGTGCTCTGTCCTGCTATATGTGCTCTGTCATGATATAACATGTTCAAATGAGATTGTGTGTGTTAGTGTAGGCTATGTGTGTTTTGTGGTTTTTATGGACAATGGTTTGTTAGGACAGTCATATGCCTTAAACAATCAGACAATCAAACAGATTACAGCTCATTACTGTCCTGACAAACCACTGTCCATAAAAACACCAAAACAGTCACACATACAAACACACAAAATTTCAGTTGAACATGTTATATTTACATGCATATTACATGTATATGTAAGAGAATATATACATGTATATGTAAGTGCATATGTACATGTATATATGTAAGTGCATATATACATGTAAATGCAAATGCATATAAACATGTAAATGCATATATGTATATTATATATACATGAATATGCATATATGTACATATGCATATACATCTAGATGTATATATATACACATGCATATATTGCACATATATACACTGTACATATATACATCTATATGTAGATATAACATGCTCAATTGAGATTGTGTATGTTAGTGTGTATGAGTGTTTTGTGGTTTTCATGGACAATGGTTTGTTAGGACAGTCATACGCCTTAAACAATCAGACAATCAAACAGATTATAGCTCATTACTGTCCTGACAAAGCATTGTCCATAAAAACAACAAAACAGTCACACACACACACAAACACACACAATTTCAGTTGAACATGTTATATTTACATGCATATTACATGTATATGTATATGCATATTACTTGTATATGTAAGTGCATATGTATATGTACATGTATATATGTAAGTGCATATTACATGTATATGTAAGTGCATATATACATGTATATGTAAGTGCATATGTACATATATATGTAAGCACATATACTGTATACATGTAAATGCATATAAACATGTAAATGCATATATGAATATATACATGAATATGCATATATGTACATATAAATATACATCTAGATGTATATATGCATCTATACATGTATAGATGCATATATACATATGCATCTATACATGTACACCTTAAACAATCAGACAATCAAACAGATTACAACTCATTACTGTCCTGACACACCATTGTCCATAAAAACCACAAAACAGTCACATACTCAAACACACACAATTTCAGTTGAACATGTTATATTTACATGCATATTACATGTATATGTAAGTGCATATGTACATGTATATATGTAAGTGCATATATACATGTAAATGCAAATGCATATAAACATGTAAATGCATATATGTATATATATGAATATGCATATACATGTATGTACATATGCATTTACATATATATGTATATATGCACATACATATACAGGTAGTCCCCGACTTACGAGCGCTCTTACTTACGAGGTCCCGGACTTACGAGCATGTATCTCATTTAAAAAAAATACTTTTTTTTTTTTACTTTTTTTTATTTTATAAATGAATACATGTATAGTACTGGACAGTCACCAAGCACTTAGCCTATCCTAACACAGTTTTTAAAGATGAAGGAATGAGTTGAATTGTCTCCCTTTCCCTCTGGGACTGCCCTTGGTTCGGGGGTTCCTGCTGGGACCACCCTTGGTTATATGGGTTACCCCTGTACCCATAATCTGTACTCCTTGGACGCGCACCCCCCTTTTGATCCTTTTGTTCACCCTCCGTGTTTTGTCTGAGCCACCCTGGCTTCTTTCTCCAGCGGATACCCCCACTTTGTGGTTTGTCGGGTTGAAAGGTCTGTTTCTTTTCGCCTGTCGGTGGATAGGGAGCTGGTGCTCGCGTCCCTTCCAGTTCCAGCGATTGGGGTTCGACTCTCGCACTCGTGAACACCTCTACGGGTGTTCTGCATTCCATGCGGGCCTCGAAAACATTTACGGCGCATTGTTTCATTTCCTTGATGGTTTTGTCTCTGAAATTAGCCATCACTTGTACTGACTCTTTTATATCAGGGTGGAGGTTTTTACCGAAAAGGTATTTAAAACCTACTTCGTCCTCCATGCCCGGTTCATTGCGATTACCAAAGAAAGCCTGGAACATTCTCTGGTAATATGCCTGTGGATGCTCTTTCTTACCTTGCACGACCTTCTCGGCATCAGGGTAGCCACCAGGCCCCATGTTTGGAGTGAACTCTCGTATAAGAGTATCACGCAACAGTTTGTAATCTGTTTTCATGGCGTCTGGTTGGCGATCAATGAAGGCATATACAGGCCAGTCTGCGGTGAGCCTGATCAGTGCAATTTTATCCTCAGCAGTAGCATTTGGAAAATTACCCAGTTGGAAGTCAAGAGAGTCTAGGTAGGTCTTTGTATGGATTGAACCCAACGGCCCTGGCTCAAAGCGTTGAATGTATCTAGAAAGCTTCTGGAGTTCAGGTATTGGAATAGAAAGGTTAGCACCATTGCTATTCCCATTTACCTGTGATCCATGTGCAGGTGTTGTTGTTGAGGACGCAAGTCCCTGCTCCGACTGGCGGGTCTTAACAGGTACGGTGAGCAATTCTGCATTACCGCGTGGAGGTGGTGGGGGTGTGAAGCCTTGAGACTGCTTTGCCACAACATCCACCCATCTTTCCCTTTCTTTAAAAAGGTTTTCTTTAGTTAAGGTCAGTTCCACCTTACTTTCAGTCACTTCTCTGCGTAAACAATCAACTTCAGTTTGTAGCGCTGTGCACTGTTCACTGAGTTTTTTATTTTCCTCGAATTGAGTGCTCTCTTTTAGTTGTTCTTTTAATCTATCATACTCAATTTTCAACCTTGTGCACAGGTTGTGGGTTTCTTCTCTTTTTTCCTTGTTCTCTTGTAATTCTCTAGACAGCGATTGTATTTCTTGCTGTAATTTTTCATTCTCCCTGACAGACTCGTCATATTTTCGTCCTCTGGAACGAATGTTTTCCTCATATGACTGTGTTTGCGACTGTATTTCATTTTTTAAACGTTCAGTCTCTGTATTTGTCGTTTTCTGGTATGACACAAAATCTGAAGTGGTACCTTCGTGTTTAGTTTTCTCATCAGCCAGTTTCTCCTCAAGGTCCACACACCTCTCCACTTCATGGTCCAGTCTGGCCTTCAACAGAAGGGCCAATTTGGCTAGACGGTCGGCGCTGAGCTTTTTCCCATCTTTTTTGAGTATGCTTGTTGTTAGATTTTCTAACTCTGTGTTCAGAGTCGAGGTGTCCATTGCTGCTATCTCCTCACCATACTTCACGAGGGGTTTAGTTAGCAGCTTTAAGGCATTATCAACACAATCTGTGTCCTCTGACTCAGTGTCTGAATCCTCCTGCGCTGGGATTTTCTCTTCACCTTCAGCATCCTTCAAGGATGAGGATGGTACAACGTCATCTGATTGTGTATCCATATTTGTTTTGAGTCTGTAAAAATCAACAAGCTGGTACATGCAGGTGTTATTCTTCCGGCACTCGGCAAGGCAGGTCGCATATCTTTCTGCTCTTCCCTCCCTAAGTTTTTCCTACTCCCTGCTTGCTTTTCGTCTCGTCTGCGACCCTTCAGCGCTCACTCGAACCAATATGGAATTAATCAATTGGGCTGTTTCTTCAATGGATAAGATTTTTTCCACGAAGCGGACCGTGTCAGGAGAAGCTGTCTGTCCCTCCGACACACACGCGGCTGGATACGTGCTGGACTCGTGGGGTCAGTGGCAGCCCATGTGTCTGTCCGTTCTGAGTGTCGAAGACGTGGAGGATTTGTGGATTATTGGATTATTGGTAGCAACTGCTCTGTTTTTTGGCGTAACCGGAGTTGTTTGTTATCGGAAGCTGAGGGAGGCTTCGGCGGCTATCAGAGCGCTGTCGGGACTGCCTGATCAGCAAAATTCTCTGAACCGGGTCGTGGGCTCCTCATCCCAGCTGCTGTATGAGCTCAATCGCACGATTGGTGCAGTGGTGGACCACCGTGCACCTGCTGTCCGTTTTGGGACTTGTTTGCAGCCACCCAGGATCGATCAAGGGACAGGTGGAAGCTCATGAAAGCGGGGCAGAGCAGAACCACATATTTGGATTTCTTTCGGCCATGAAACAGCACCCACAGACTTGGAGGCGGCAGTGGAAAAGAACACTGTGGTCTATTTGGATAACAAACGAAACATTATCTGGCTTCTGCACATGTCCTTGACAAGCGGGCTGTGGGAATCCATTCTCCTAGAGTGAGGAGTTGAAGAGCCCCCCCCCTCCCCCTCCCCAGAGATTTCTGTGAGGCTTCGGATAACACCCAGCTGCACACCTGCTGAACTTTGTGTTTGTCTGAAATTAATCATGGACACAATCTCCTTGCCTGCCGTATTTCCTTTGTTATTGTACCTAAATGTGCTCTGATATGGTTTTTACTGAATCACGCGGTGTCTTGAAGACAAAATGTGATTCATCTTTTTTTAATATCAATGCTGTGAATCCCAGTGTTTCTGCCTGTTTTTCCTGCTTTTGACCTTCATCTGGAGACAGATTGGGCCTGGCCGCGCTAAGAGCATATCAATGTGTTGAATAAACATGTCGTGTGTTGATAAAACATATCGTGTGTTGATAAAACATGTAATATGCTTTGTTTTGCTGCAGCTTTTGCACTCATTTCTCTTCTGGATGCCTGCAATACATACTTACGTTGTAATCGGTGGAAATTGATGCAATGTTAATAAAACTCCTTGATTCCTTGATTCCTTGATTCCTTGAAAAAGAAATTCGTTATCAAATTAACCTTACTGTTTTAAATGTACACAGAAAAACGTTAAAAATGCTATTTTTAACCAAAAGTGTACAGTGTACGCCAATGCTGTTTAAAATTTCAGAGATGTGAAGAGCTGAATGTGGAAATGCTCTGCTCTCCATCAACTTTTTCTTTTTTATTTAATTTGAAAATCAAATAAAAGATGCTTTTTGAGTGTTATTTTAAATCTCTTCAGTATTTAAAACGAGCATCAATTGTTCGTCTGTACCTCTGTTATTCAAAAATTCTTTATTTAAAATAAACAGGATTTTTTGTTTGTGTACAGAACAATTTTAAAGCTGGTAATTTTTACCATAAAAAATGCTGACTTTATGAGGTGTTGAGAGAAAACTCATCTATTAACGTCCAGCAGGGGGCAGCGTCGAGTATGTTATCACGAAGCGACTGAGTTTAAATCAGTACATGGAAAGAAAACAACCTATTAGGGTTAGTTTTCAGTAAGAACGTGATAATTGCTCGAACCGCGTTCTTGTCAGAGACAAGTTTATGTTGCTAGACAGTGTTGATGGCTTCAGATGAGTGTTTAAGTGTGTGTTCGTGTGTGAACGAGTGTGAACCAGCGAGTGTGACCTGTCACTCAAAGTGCGGCACCTGGAAGTGACGACAAAAATGGGCGGGCCAACGCAGCGTGCGTAGCGCGTCACCAGCTTCAGTGCTTGCGAGGCGGAGCTCGCTACAACATACGTGGCGTCAACAAATCAATCACAGCGTTAGTAGTTCATTCTACAAGCATTCATGGCGAATGTAGTTCCTTACCTTCGACCAATGTCGTGCCGGAAATGACGACAAAATGGGCTGGTCGCAACGGCGTGCGACGTGATTGACAGCACACAACAGCGAATCAGCGTTCGCTACAAGAGTGGTGGACAGCACACAACAGCGAATCAGCGTTCGCTACAAGAGTGATTCACAGCACACAGCACTCGTATCATCCAATCACAGCTCATAAACAGACATGTAGACACACGTCTTCTTAACGCTAGTTTGCACAGCAGAAAACAACTTCACAGCTCTTTAAACAACTCAAACGCTACAATTTAACTTCCCAAAATGCTGAAACATGCGGCGCACATCTAGACAGGCCAACTTAGTCACGCTCAGTAACCCAGCACTGCAGCTGTTGAACAACACGGACTCTCACGGAGTCACTCAAGGTCGGTTCCGGTCCACGTTAGAGGAGCAGAAAACTCGGGTCAGAACCCATTATCCGACAACGTTCTAACATATATGCTGCTTCGACCTTCTTTAAAATGTAAAATACCACAACAGCAATCTTGTAGATGTTAAATTAGCTTCCAGGCACTATGACTCGGCGGTCATTTCAACAAAGCTCCGTACAGGAGTCTGTGCGAGTGAGCTGGATCGGAACCGAACCAGAACCTCCACAGACTACGGCTGACAAAAACTTCACCTGAATGCTTCCAACAGCGTGTAACAGAGTTGAAACAATAATAATCTCACAGCTTCAAATGATAAAAACATGCAGAATCTGCCTGTCTTGAACACCTCAGCCAAATTATTATCCTCAGAGTTTAAAACTTGGATCCCACTATGCCAACCATGACGTTACAGTTCATGAGAGATTACAGATACATCGACAAACTTTAGAAGCCGATACGAGGCCACCAGATGTAAAGGGTTTAGAGGGGGTCAGTTTAATACTGACCTCCTTTTTACCTTAATTTACTTATTCAGATTGAATAGTAATTTCACGGATTCTCTTCTTTTTCAGTTTATTCAATATTTCTGTGATCTTTATGATGGATAAATAAACAGAGCCATTAAGTGACAATGGACACGTTAACTTAGTTTGATATGTCAAAGAGACACTATCATTTATTTAAAATAAATCAACTAAATTAACACCATTACACTTGATTGACATGATTTCACTTTCTTTCAATTCAAATACGTCAGCACACTTAAATTTAACACAACAGACATAAATACTAGATGTTAAACATATTTAGTCTGTGGGCTCTTTAACTTAAAAAATAGTTTCCAGCTTAGATTGAGAGGGGAAAGAAATAGGAGGAAAGATTTAAGAAGAAATTATCATGAGCATGATACCAGAGTGACACTTCTCCTCCGACTTCTGCTAAAATCCAGGTACGTTTTGTAAACAGCTCTTTACCTTTTGACGACCGCCCGGTAAGAGGTGACCTTGTAGCCTTTCAGATGCACGGATCCTTGTGGGGACCAGTACGATACCTTCAAGCAAGGTTCTGGTTTACGTCTCCAACGTCTCCTGGTTTTGCTTGGTCATCAGAGAATATGTCAGCTTCAGGCCTCTGACTTCAAGATAAACTTATTCCAGGAAGGAATAGACAAAGTTCTTGATCTTACGCTTGTTCGAAGTAGACTCATAACAGCCTGTTATCAGTCCTTAGCTGAAGACGCCGGTCGTTAGCTCTTGACCACACGTGTCCAGCTCTTGGGAAAGTTCACATCTCTTGGAAGTTCCCAGCAACTCTGAAGCGTTTCCGCACAAGCTTAGAACTTAAAAAGCAGGAACACAGAGAGGAGTTCACTTGCCTTATCAGGCCCAAGGTTACAAGCAGCAGCAGAGAGAAATGTTTAGGAAAAAGATAGATAAAGCTGGAGCCCTGCTCATGAGACTGTCTCTGAGTTTCTAAACAAAACCGTCCGGTCTCTGTGACCCGAAGGCTTCACCTTTAAACACAGCAGTGAACACAGTTTAACTCTTACAGAATGACACAGCTTAAAAGCACACATCATGAAAATGACAAAAGTTATTCTTTTGATCACATCAGCCTAAAATCAAAGATAGAAATAGTCTCTTTTGGTGACTATATTTATCAGATTACAGCTTAATGAATGATTTTGTAGTAAATGTCTTGCTTTACTGAGAGGTCAGTAAAGGTCATCACTGGACAGTTCAAAAGTACACAGGTGTCTTAAAAGTGGACAAGGTCATGCCCACTACACTAGAAATACACTAATCACTAATGTAATAGAAAAACATCATTACAAACAGCAGCAGGAACATGAGTCTGTATGAGCAGATGGTCACAAATGAACACACAGCAACAAGAAAACAGATCAGCATCAGCATGATGTGATATTTTGCAGTGATTATTCTTATTATTTAATTATTCATGAGTCTAACAGCCTTAGGGTAGAAGCTGTTCCTCTGTCTAGTGGTTCTACATTTGATGCTCCTTAACCTCTGTCCTGAGGGGAGTGGGGCAAAGAGTGTGTGTGCTGGGTGAGTGGGGTCCTTCCCCTTTACTGACTGAGGTCCACACTTTATCCATCCATCCATCAAACATCCATCCATCTGAAGGAAACATGAGGGAGACCATATATTGTGTCTTTAAACACATATAGTGCCACCCAGATGTAACTAAAGGATTTTAACACGGGTCAGTATTAAGCTGACCTCTTTATCCTTAATTAATTTACTTATTCAGATTGAATAGTAATTTCACGGGTTCTTTCTTTTTCAGTTTACCCAATATTTCTGTGATCTTTATGAGGGATAAATAAAACAGAAGCCATAGAGTGACAATGGACAAGTTAACTTAGTTTGGTATGCCAGGCGACGCTACCATTTATTTAAAATAAATCAACTAAATTAACACCATTACACTTGATTGACATGATTTCACTTTCTTTCAAATTAACACGTCAGCACAGTTAAATTTAACACAACAGACTTCAATACTGGATGTTAAACATATTTAGTCTGAGGGCTCTTTAGCTTAAATAGTTTCCAGCTTAGAATTGAGGGAAAAAGATAGGAGGAAGATGGAGAGATGGTTTAAAGGAAATTATCTTGAGCATGTTACCAAAGTGACACTTCTCATCAGATTTCTGCTAAAATCCAGGTACGTTTGTAAACAGCTCTTTACCTTTCGACGACGAGTCTGATAAAGAGATGGCACCAGCCTGTAAGATGCACAGTCCTTCAGGCCCAGTTCGTCCGAACTGGTCATTCGTTTACGTTTTCAACGTCTCCTGGGTTCCGCTTGGTCATCAGAAAATATGTCAGCTCCTGGCCTCTGACTTCAAGATAAGCTTATTCCAGGAAGGAATAAACAAAGTTTTGAGCTTACGCTCGTTCGAAGTGGATTCATAACAGCATGTTATACAATCCTTAGCTGAATGACTGTCCTTGGTGGGTGACAGGCATTCATTCAGCTCTTTGGGACGTCTTCATGTCTTGAAGCTCCCAGAAAACTCACAGGAACCTTCTCGTCCCTTCCAAACTCTGAAGCGTTCTTGCAAACAAACGCTTTTACTCAAAAATGTTGAGATTAGAACACACTTTCCTCATTGGTCCGTGGGCCAAGAGGAGTGTGAAAACGTGAAGTGAAAAACTCAAGGTTGACAGCAAGTCTGCTTAGATAACAAAGAGGAATGTTTTGGAAAAGTGTCTGAAAGAGAGGAGACATCTCGACGCTACCGAGAGTTTCAGCTGAACTCAACAAAAACAACTCCTGAGCAAGTCAATCTGACACCTCATTCAACTTTGTCATAGATATTTTGAGTAGACACTTTCATTTGGTCAAGCAACACAGTAATACTACATATTAAAAGAATAACAGCATATAACATATATCATGAAAATGACAAAAGTTATTCTTTTGATTACATTAGAATAAAATCAAAGATAGAAATAGTCTCTTTTGGTGACTATGTGACTAATTTGTAGTAAATGTCTTGCTTTACTGAGAGGTCAGTAAAGGTCATCTCTGGAACAGTTCAAAAGTACACAGGTGTATCAAAGTGGACACGGTCATGCCCACTACATCTCCCCCCTTTTGGAAGCCATCGCCAGTCCTTGGGGATGGGGTCCAACACGAAAGGAAACCTTGAACTGTCTTTGATCTTGAAGTAATCCAGCAAGTGGAAAAGAAAAATCAAAAATTATAATCCCATAAAGTTTTTTGGAACTTCCATACTGTTCGGAGGTAATCCCATTGCGAAAAGCTTTTAATCCCTTGGAAAACTGAGTCTGTTAACTCTTGGAAAACAAAGTCTGTGATCCGCTCATTCTCAATCAGTTCATCTGGACAGTTTCTTTTTAGCAGAAACGTTTCACTCACTCCAGAGGGCTTCCTCAGTCAGAGTAGTCCAAAGCACACAGTCTGTGATCCTTTGGAAAACAAAGTCTTATAATCCACAGCGGTAATTCCACAACGATTAGTTTTGTTGATTGATCAGCAACAATTGTTTTCATAATCAGCATGTAGAGGGGATCCCTCGATTGACGCAGAGGAGGCGACCCTTGGATGAAGGTTGAAGACCAAGCGTTGGAGCTGCAGGTCCCCACATCGAAGGTTGTTGGCTGGTTGGTTTCCAGTCAGTGCCACTCTGGTTCTATGTGTCATGCAATTATGTGGTTTTTAGGTGGGCTTATGATTGGGATTTTACATTAGGCCCTACCTATATGCACCTGGTATGTAAGCTATCATGGTTTAGATCAGCTACAATTACCAATTAAGGGGTGGATCAATTCTGTAAAATTAGATATAGGGATCTGTACCTATAAAATTTTGGAGGGCTTCTGTAACGAAGGCCTCTAATTCCAAACTATTCCTCCATTCATTACTTAGTTTAGGTTAAACTAAAATAAAAATGAAATATAGTTTGATCTAAATGTCTGTTGTCTTTTAGACGAACGACGCAAGATTTGGTATTCCTAGTAAATTTTGAAGTCTATGGCGAGACTCATCAAAATGAATAGGTAATCTAGAATAGAAACGATCGAATCGGTTCAATTTAGAAATTGTGAGACCAGTGTAGTTTATGGTACCTTGAGTAGCTTTAAACTACATTGACTCTTCGACGATTGAGATTTAACAAAACGAACTGCATGTTGGCATAGTTAAATCCATATCATTCATTAACCAATGTTAATACAAAACCTTTTTGGCTGGGAGTGTTCAGAACCAAAACAATATCTCAACTAATGACAACAGTAATGACTAAACAACAAGGAAACAACGTTTCACTGCTTCGACACACTCTTGTCGTCAGATTCCAAAGTGCAACACACAAGAAAACAGGTCTCAACTTTATGACCGAGGTCAAATTAAATCTCGTGGATTTAAACGGTTGTTAAGGTTAGTTTTTGTTGTGGGTTTTAGGCTTAGCGTTTCTAAGTTCAAATTGGACAATGCGACTTATAGGGTGGAAAATACGGTAGTTTAAACCTGATTAGTTTATTTACTAACTTGTGTTTGTACGACCTTATTATCCCATGAAGTCGGTGAGTTTGTGAGATCTTTGTCTTTTGTGGAGTCATTGAACGCCTTGTAAGGTTTGATCTGATTTCGATGTACCCATTTAGCAATTGGCTCTTTGCGGCCTTTGCTGATTTTGATTTCGTAGACGACTGAGGACACTTTGTCTGTTATCAGATGAGGTCCAGTCCACCTGGGCATTAGTTTGCGGGCGAGAGTTCCGGTCTCGGACCCTCCTTTCCCGGTTGCTGGGGCGAACGTATAGTACCAGACTCTGTCTCCCACTTGGAGTTCATTGTGAGAGGCCTTCTGGTCATAGTACGCCTTACGTCCTTCAGCGGATTTTTCCAGGTTTTTCTGGGCGAAAGCAAAAGTGTTTCTGAGGTGTACATTCAAATCTTTGTCTTTGGCATGGCCTAACATCACCCCCCTTTGGTCATGGGGGACCACGAACACAGGTGAGGACGTCCGTCCATGGGCACAAGTTAGGATGCCACCGTTTAGTTTAAGCTGTTCGCGCAGCTGAGAGAAGACGGTACACAGGAATCGTTTAGGTTTTGGCCAACGTATCTTCTTACGTTTACCTCTTTCCGTGTAATTCAGGTGTGTCACAACCGTCGGCGCAGTCGCAGGTGTGTCTGATTGTACAGACTGCGACGGGTCACTGTCGTTGTGTGTGTCTTCCCACTTCTTGACTGAAGAGGGGCTCTTTGAGTCTGTAAAAACTATGTCATTTCTGATTAGTTCTAGACTCAAATGTCCCTGAACCAAGGTTTCATCGAAAGCTTGGCTGATAGCCGATTTACCTGTCCCAGGGGACAGTACAGCATCCTCGGTGTGGGATCCCTGGATCTCAACACCTTCTTCTACCTGCGGAAGGTAGTGTTCAGTGAGTGCTGAATGTGTCAGCTCGCAGAGGAGGTTCTCTTGTTGGGCCAGAGTCTGGTCCAACTGTTGAGTCTCTTCTGTCTCACCTGTAGTTGAAGGTTCACTTACCGGGCTCTCATCCTCGGATGAGCAGTCCCGTGTGTCCTTTGCTGTACCTGCGGTTAGGCAGTCTGTATCGCAACTAGGAGGCACTTTTATTGGCAGGGGTTTACTCACTGTTGCCCACATTGTCTGTTGACCATAATCTATAATCGCGTTGAAACGGTTTATAAAGTCTTGGCCAACCAAAAATGGGAATGAGTCAAGTTTAGACACAAACACCGGGTGGCGTAGTGTCATTTCGCCAATCAGCATGTGAACCATAGCTATAGCTGTCAGGGTTGTTCTCGTCCCTGCGAGACCCTGCAGTTCAATAGCACATTTCTCAAAGGGTATTTGCCTGTCAACACCGTTAGCGGCGGTCCTCAGCTCCTCGAACAGCTTGGCCGACATAATAGTTATATCAGAACTGCCATCCAGGAGGGCATCACGCTCAAGGACACCTTCCAGTGTGATGGGCAGGTAAGCTTTCTTAGCCACCCCCCTTTGTATAAGGTTACACAGAAACCTCACAGGTCTTGGCACACGTTTCCGTTCACGTGTGACTCTGTCTGTGTACTCATGTTCACTGTCAGCCTCTTGTTGGCTGTCAGCCTCATGACCTTCAGGAAGTTGTTGACTATCAGCAGTTTGTTTGCTGTCTTTGTCATCAACTGTGTGCTCTGAGTTATCAAAGACAAGGTCACTCATTGTCCCAGTTTGGTCATCCTCTGTATCATTCAAGTTTTCAAACAACCAACTTACATCCACCACCTCATCAGAGCTTGGAGGTTTGATGCCTTTGTTCTGGAACGTTTGCGACCTTTTGCATGTCTCGGAATGTGTCATCCGAGGTGCAGGTCCACGTCTCAGGGGTCCCTTCCGGGCCCACCCTGGTTTTGGGCGTCCTGTAGAGCTAACACCCACCTTTAGTTGTTTTTTAGTTTGAAAATCTTGTTTAATCTCGCCTTTTTTAGGACTGGAATCCAGCTCCAGCGAGTGGGATTTGACCGCTTCACCTGGGGACACCTGTAAGGGTGCTTTGATTTGCATGTTAGCTTCAAATGCATTTATAGCACACTGTTTTATTTCTTCCATGGTTTGCTTTTTTGGAATAACCATGGTGAGCAGCTGAAGTCTTATCTCAAAGACGAGATGTAAGAAGAAAGACCACTTAAAGTCTTCATCTTCTTCCATGCCTGGTGTATATTTGTCACCAAAATGAGCTTTAAGAAGCCTGTCGTGAAACATCAGAGGATGTTCACCTGCTTCTTGCCACATGTACCTGTCAACTGAGCAGTTACCACCTTGGCTCGTTCTAAGCCTTTTTGGGGTCCTGATGGAGCGGACCCTCTCACTTGTTTCACCCTGTTTAACGTCCATTATTGTATTGATTTTGTGTGAAAAAAAATCAAAAGATTGTTCTCATGTTAGTGTTTGCAAATAAATATTCACTTTTAATGTAGCACTGAGTCAAATAAACTAATCAGCTGAGGTTTACGCGTTTCACTGTGTAATAAGTATTCATAGGTACCTTTTTTCAGGTTTTTACCCTCAATGAACTTTGTAAAAGTTAAATGCACTCTTGCAGTGTTAACTTTAAAATAGAACTTACGTTCAAACAACAGTTACTAACTAACCCAAGCAGCCTGATTTCCGTTTTTTCTTACTCAAACGCTTATAAAAGAGGGCTGACTTAAATGCAATGACTTCACTAAAATGTGACAGGATGCTGCTTGAGCATGCCTTTAAAAAGATGTCTTGCAGTCTCAGTGAAACTGATTTTGTACTGCATTTGACAGTTATCAGGAGTGAAAAAGGACGTTCTGTTCGTTATTTTAAACAATTTTTTATTTAAAATAAACGAGTGTTCGTGCGCTCAGCATAACAGTACAGTAATGATTGTGCACAGAAAAACGTTAAAAATGCCATTTTTAACTAAAAGTGTGCAGTTGTGCACACCAATTCTGTTTAAAATTCAGAGATGTGAAGAGCTTAATGTGGAAATGCTCTGTTCTCCATCATTTTTTATATATTTAATTTGAAAATCAAATAAAAGATGCTTTTTGAGTGTTATTTTAAATTTCTTCAGTATTTAAAATGAGCATAAATTGTTTGTCTGCACCTCTGTTATTCTAATTTTTTTATTTAAAATAAACAGGAGTTTTTGTTTGTGTATAGAACAATTTTACAAGCTGGTAATTCACCATAAAAATGCTGACTTCTCACGATGTTCTATGAGAATACTCATCTGCTAACGTCTTTTAACCAACAGGGGGCAGATTCAAGTCTTAAACTTATCACGAGGTGACCTTGTCTTTCTACTTCCGGCCACTAGAGATGGCCTGGTTGACTCCTTACAGCTTAGCCGTTAGCTTGCGAGTAGCATCTAACAACTCTGTAAAAATATCAACATTTGAAAGAGTTTGAGCCATTATGTGAAAAACGCTCGAACTACGTTCTTGTCAGAGACACATCTGTATGATTAGACAGTTTAGATGGCTTAAATTGAGTTTTTAAACTTTTAGTGAAATCTCTGTTCATTTTGTGTTGAGGGACACGTAATCTGAAGACAGAGAAGGGGCGGGCCGACGCAACAGCGTGCGTGGCGCGTCACCAGCTTCCAGCGAGGCGGAGCTCGCTACACAGATACGTGACGTCAACCAATCAATCACAGCGCTTGTAGTTCATTCCCAAGCATTCATGGTGAATGTAGTTCTTACCTTCGACCAATGCAGTGCCGGAAATGACGACAGAAGTGGGCTAGTCGCAAAGGCGTGCGTTCCCCACCTCAGCGAATCAACGTTCGCAACGAGAGTGATTGACAGCTCACAGCCCTCTTCATCCAATCACAGCTCATAACAAAACGTGTGGGACACGTAGCTCTTTAACTCAAAAAGGCGTTCAATTCAAGATCGCCTTTTTGATTTATCATGTCCTGGACGACTGAGAATCTTCACCAGCATGTAGCTCTTTAACGTTAGCTTAGCACAACAGAACACCACTTTATAGACTCGTAATGAACTCAAACGCTTCAAATTAACTCCTCAAAACTCTGAAACGTGGCAATCACAATTAAAACAGGCGCAACTTAGCTACGCTCAGTAACACAGCACTTCAACTGTAACACAACACGGACTCTCTTCGGAGCCGCGTTCAAGGTCGGTTCCGTCCACTTTAAGGGAGCAGAATTCGGGTTTCAGAACCACTATCCGACAACGTTCTAACAGTAATATGCTTCTTTGACCTGCTCTAACATGTAAAATACCAGCACAGCAATCTTGTAGATGTTAAATTAGCTTTTCAGGCAATTTGACTCGGCGGTCATTTTGCAGTGAGATTGCCTCAGCTTGTGCACAACGTAATCTGGACCGGGTCCTTATCAGAACCACCAGACACTTCCAACACAGCGTGACAGATCCCCACCAAACTACTTATAGCGTTTCAAAAGTTGAACAAATAACAATTTCAGCTTCAAATGTCATTAACTGCAGTCCTGCAATCGTTCTGAACACTTTTCCAGCCAAAATAATTAATCTGTTAGAGTCTAAAACTTGGATCCTAATATGCAAACATGACGTTACAGTTCATGAGGGATCACAGATTTATCAATAAACTTTCAGAAGCCGGTACGAGGCCACCAGATGAAGGAATTATGAGGAGGTCAATATTAATACT
>JBBPBX010009397.1:0-36255 GCA_038048925.1 Garcialebias charrua
AAAGTTTAAGTGTTTTACAAAGTTATTGTATAAAATTAAAAAGAGAAACATATGAAACATATATGTGAAATATAAGTTCCATGTATTCAACATACATAGTTTTTATATTCAACATACATAGTTTTTATATTCAACATACATAGTTTTTATATTCAACATACATAGTTTTTATATTCAACATATATCGTTTTTATATTCAACATATATCGTTTTTATATTCAACATACATAGTTTTTATATTCAACATACATAGTTTTTATATGATTCTTGTAAAATTCATTTTAATATATTGTATGAAATCTATGCAAAAGGTGCCACTTTCAGGAGTAAATCATATATGCCTTATATGTATCATACAAGCCTTATATGTTGTACAATATACAAAACATACACTTAGGATGATATAAGGTTACTTGTTTTTTATATGGTTTTTATATATCTTTTCCATATGGGAGGGGCGTCCCCCCTTTTTGGGATCTGTTAATCATACATTTCCAACAGGAGAAAAAGACATACTGTTGTTAGACGGCTATATACAAAAGCAATGTGGTCATCTTAAATAATCCTTTAAACGGCTTATTAGTGGTGTTTTGTTGTTTGTTTTGAATACAAAAACCTATAAATAACTACTGCTCTAATCTTTGTTTAAGCTGTTTCCTGTTTATGAGTCATGATTATTATTATTATTATCAATATATATTTTCCTTCTATAACTAGTGATCTTATTATTGTATGAGCCCAAAAATTTCATTTATTAGCTATTTCTAGGAACAGTTTTCAATTAAACAGTTTTTAATTTCCCCTCTTTTGAAACAGATTTGTCTCCTGTTTCACCTCAGCAGTTGAAAATCTAAAGTGTTGCTAAATATATATGTAACGAGTGGCACCTGTTGGTGCTTTACATCACTGATTGGAAGGCAAGCAGATAAAGGAGCAGGTGTGGCCTTTTAGGAATGTTTGTCAGAGCTCTGATTGTGCTTCTGCTGTTGGGATGTGTGGTAAGAAATCACATTATCATGATCTGGTGGTTTAAAAAACTTAATGCAGATATCTCTCCTAATGTGCTGTTTGGATGTTGCAGCGTGATCATCTTACACAAGATTTGAAGGTGTGTTCTACATCCAGCTGCACGTGGGTGTGACGACGTGTCAGGTATAGTTTTTTATATAATGTATTTTAGTGACTATTGAAATGAATTGTATATGGAACTGTCAAGATTAATTGAAGTTTGTCTTTATAGTTTCAGAGATACTGTTTTCTGCTGTCCTTTTTGAGTTGAGTTTAATGAATTGTTTTTGGTGGTCTGCCCGGGCCTTGCATGGCCTGTAGAGCAAAAGATCTGGGAGTGTGTCTTGTAAGGGTGGACTAACCACTTTATTATTTGCTTTGTTTGTCCTTATTTAGCCACCCACCTAGGTGACACCAGATGTGGCTTATAGCCACAAGCTTTCACGTCCTGGAAGCCTGACCCATTCTCATGTGTGTAGTGGTGTGGGAACATGAAGTTTGTGGCCTTCTGCACTTACGGTAGTTTGGTCAGCTTCTCCTTTGACTTGTGGGCTTGTGGAATACTGTATAGGAGTAGTTCTGGTTTAATGATTGATGGGAATAAAAGTGCCACATTTATCCACTAATAAATTGTCTATTTTACACTTTATTGAGTGATGTGACATTTATTGGACTTACAGGTTACATATGGCATTTTGGTACTTGTTTACCTGGCTTGTCCTCCCTGTCTATTGAGTTTGTGAGGCCGGCCCCGCGGCATAGTTCCTGCACTCAGTGTGCTGTGAACAGTTGGTATGGGGTGGGTGCAGCGGTCTATTGAGCCAATCATGGCCGTTGTTTGAGGCAAACGCATAAACGTCACTCGTAGGTCACATTTAGAAAAAAAACGATTGGCTGGAATTTCCAGATGCCTTCAGGGTAAAAAAAAAAAAAGACTTATTGTTGCGACTGGCTGATGACCATAGAATACAACCACACATTGACAGAATGGTCAAATTATCGTATTTTTGACCTTTTTTGGGGATTATTGATTGTACAGAGGGCAAAATTGTCGTACAAATGCGATAAATTATCATACACATGGCAACAGTGGTCCTCATGTCTCCTTGTTCCTCCTCTTCAGGTGGTGTCACCATCAGGGGCTGGATGTTGGACATGATTGGCTTCATTCTCTCTGCACAGACACGTGATTTCTAGATCAGAGTTCAGTTTCACTTCTCAGGAAGAACTCACACAGTCGCTGACTAAAAAACAAAATGGCACAGAAAGGAGATCAGCTGGACCCAAAAACCATCTCCTGCTCGATCTGTTTGGATCTACTGAAGGATCCGGTGAGTCTCTCCTGTGGACACAGCTACTGTATGAGCTGTATTAAATCCCACTGGGATGAAGAGGATCATGCAGGAATCCACAGCTGCCCTCAGTGCAGGAGAACCTTCAGAGCGAGGCCTGTCCTGGAGAAAAACATCATGTTGTCTGTCCTGGTGGAGCAGCTGAAGAAGACTGGACTCCAAGCTGCTCCTGCTGATCACTGCACAGCTGGACCTGAACATGTGTCCTGTGATGTCTGCTCTGGAAGAAAACTGAAAGCCATCAAGTCCTGTTTAGTCTGTCTGGCCTCTTACTGTGAGAAACACCTTCAGCCTCATTATGAGTCAGCTCCACTTCAGAGACACAAGCTGGTGGAGCCCTCCAAGAACCTCCAGGAGAACATCTGCTCTCGTCACGATGAGGTGATGAAGATGTTCTGCCGTACTGATCAGAAGTGTATCTGTTATCTCTGCTCTGTGGAGGAACATAAAGACCACGACACGGTCTCAGCTGCAGCAGAAAGGACTGAGAGGCAGAGAGAGGTCGAGGTGAGACGAGGAACAATCCAGCAGGAGATCCAGGACAGAGAGAAAGATGTGGAGCTGCTTCATCAGGAGGTGGAGGCCATCCATCACTCTGCTGATCAAACAGTGGAGGACAGTGAGGAGATCTTCACTCAGCTGATCCGTGTCATCCAGAAGAGAAGCTCTGATGTGACGCAGCAGATCAGATCCCAGCAGGAAACTGAAGTGAGTCGAGTCTTGGAGCTTCAGGAGAAGCTGGAGCAGGAGATCACTGAGCTGAAGAGGAAAGATGCTGAGCTGAAGCAGCTCTCACACACACAGGATCACAACCAGTTCCTCCACAACTCCCAGTCAGTGTCAGCACTCGGTGAGTCTCCACACTCATCCAGCTTCAACATCCGTCCTCTGAGATACTTTGAGGACGTGACAGCAGCTGTGGAGGAGCTCAGAGACAAACTGCAGGACACCCTGAGAGACACGTGGACAAACGTCTCACTGACTGTCTCTGAGGTGGACGTCTTACTGTCAGAACCAGAACCAAAGAGCAGAGCTGGATTCTTCAGATGTTCATGTGACATCACACTGGATCCAAACACAGCCAATAAATATCTGTTACTGTCAGAGGAGAACAGAAAAGTTACATTAGATCTTCCTCAGTCTTATTCTGATCACCCAGACAGATTCATTAATTATTTTCAGGTTCTGAGCAGAGAGAGTCTGACTGGTCGTTGTTACTGGGAGGTGGAGTGGAGAGGAGGAGGAGCTGATGTAGCAGTCTCCTACAAGAACATCAGCAGAACAGGACGTCAATCTTATTTTGGATGTAATGACAAATCATGGTCTTTATGTTGTTTTCCAGACAGTTTTGTATTTTGTCACAACAACATCAAAACCTCCATCTCAGGTCCTGGTTCCTCCAGGATCGGAGTGTACCTGGACCACAGAGCAGGTGTTCTGTCCTTCTACAGAGTCTCTGAAACCAGGACTCTCCTCCACAGAGTCCAGACCACGTTCACTCAGCCGCTCCACGCTGGACTTTATGTTCAAGACTCTGCTGAGTTTTGTCAACTGAAATAATTTTTTAATTTTGTAACTTTGAGTTTATAGATGTGATGTGACACTGATCAACTGATGATTATTATTTTAGAGTTTATTTTCTTTGTACAAGTTTTCTTGATATATCGGTGTAAACATCAATTGTTTCTTAATAAAATTATTTCTCTCTCCTAAATGTTTGGTACAGACTGATTGAAGCAGAAAATAAATTTATTTAGTTTGTCAAATAATAATTTGTGAACTTTATTATTTGTAAAAACGTTTTATTTCAGACGAGAATAATGAGAATAATAAAAATTGTCAACAAACAAAATTAACAAAAGGATTCTCAAGTTATTTGTCTTTTTATCTGTAAAACAAACTGAGAGCAACATTTGTTGACAGATGAATTTAATAAACACGTCTTTATTTTTAGTTGACCTGAAGATCATCTTTTAATGAAGAATCAACCTGTTGACACTTTCTGCAGGAGATCCAGAGACTGTTCAGAGGAGGTTCATCATGACTTCATCATTAGTTCATCATGACTATCATTAGTTCCTCATGACTTCAACATACCTTAATTAAGAGTTCATCATTAGTTCATCATGACTAAATCATGAATTAATCATGATTTCCTCATGACTTCCTCACGAGTCAATCATGACTTCATCCTGAGTTCATCATGACTTAATGAGTTAATTGTGACTTAATTGTTATTTCATCATGACTTCATCATGACTTAACCTTGACATAATAATCAGTTCATCATGACTTCATCCTGAGTTCATCCTGACTTTATGAGTTCCTATGACTTAATTATTAATTCATCATGCCTTCATCATGATTTCATCATGGCTTAATTATCAGTTCATCATGACCATGAGTTATCATGACTTGTTAAGTTCATTATGACTTAATTATTAATTCATCATGACTTCCTCGTGACTTCATGACTTCCTAAATGTGTGTATTACTGTCTCCATGGATATTTTTTGATCATATGGGCGACAGTCGCCTCAGCTGGAAAAACAGGATTTAACGATCATGTTTACATGACTGTTGAGTTTCATGGAAGGATCCATTATCACTCCCAGATTTGTGACTTTTTGTTTTTCAGACAGGGCTAGAGCAGAAATGTCGATGCAGTGGTTCATGATTGTGTCATTGGGAGGGAACAACATGGCTTCAGACTTCTTATCATTGAAACTTAAGAAATTTAAAGCCATCCAGTCCCTGATGTCAGCCAGGCAGTCGAGCAGAGGTTGAATAGAGCATGTACCATTGTGTCTTAGGGGGAAGTAAATTTGACAGTCATCGGCGTAGAAGTGGAAAGGTATGTTGTGTTTCCGGAAAATAGCACCAAGTGGCAGCAGGTATAAGGAGAATAGGAGAGGACCCAGGATGGACCCCTGCGGAACCCCCCATTTAAGTGCTGCTGCTGCAGAACTAAAATCTTTGATGGAAACACAAAAGGATCTGTCAGTGAGGTAGGATCTGAACCAATTGAGGGCTGACCCTGTGATGCCCACCCATTGCTCCAACCTAGCAATGAGGATCTCATGGTCGATGGTGTCAAAAGCAGCTGTAAGGTCCAACAGGACAAACAGCACAGACTCACCAGTGTCTGTGGATAAGATGTCATTAAAAACCTTTAAAAAAATTTTTAATTATGACTTTTATACCATAATTATGACTTTAAAGGTGCTATATAGGGATGCACCGATCCACATTTCTCACTTCCGATCCGATCCCGATACTTGAGAACTGGGTATCGACCGATACCGATACTTTTCCGATCCGATACTGTTCAGGTATGTGAATCTGTATAATGAAATATTTGTACTGAGACTATAAAGTTATGTGTATTTTGGAATGTTTTCTATACTATAAAGACTATACTGTTAAAGTTTGTGAGTTTCCTGTTGTGAGTGTCTTCATTGGTTTTAACTCACATAATGTTAAGACGGCAGTCACAGAATATGATGGAACACAAGTGCTCTTTGAAGCTGGATCGGAAATATCGGCAGGTTGGATCCGATATCCGATACTTAAATTATGCTGGTATCGGATACCGATACCGATACTGGATCGGATCTGCCCCATCCCTAGTGCTATATGTAACTTTCTGTAGCGCTCAGCACTTAGAAATATTTTCAACAGGGAAAACATTCTGCTCCCTCCCCCTCAGAGCCAAATATGGCTCTGCCCCCGTGGTCTGCTGAAATTCAAATTCAAACTCTGTTTTTATTGGCTGGTTAACGGTGGGTCACTTTTGCTTTTTAGAAATGCTTATTTACCACCTGGAGAAGCAAGGGGACAATTTTTTTTTTAAAAGTTTTTTTCAGAGATTACCTGTCTAACATCAGTCTGTCAGGAGATAGTGACAGAGTGAAGAAATATGTTAAAAATATATTTTTAGAAAAGTTAAATACTGTATAGCACCTTTAAACTCAAAATTATGACTTTTATTCTCATAATTATGACTTTAAAAGTTGAAATTATGACTTCATGTTGGGCTTTTATTTTTTCTTTCATGAAGGAAATGGGCTTCCATAATATGAGAGGTGAGAGGTGACAGGGCCTTCTCAGTTGCGGGTCCAAGACTGTGGAATGAGTTGCCACTGAGTGCCAGGCAGGCTCCCTCACTCCCAGCCCACTTCTATTCTCTCGCCTTTAACATGATGTGATTTGTTTTGATCCTCTCTGTAATATACACTGTTCATCATTTTAGTTAGTTTATGTTGCTATTTCTATCTATATTTTTGTTTTTTTGTTTTCCTGTCAGCTTTGCTTGTTTTGTTTCTATTGTACAGCACTTTGGTTGGCCTTGTGTCTGTTTAAGTGCTCTATAAATAAAGTGGTATGGTATGGTGGTATAAGATTAGGTGATTTAATTTCTTCAAAGTGGCACAAATGGGGTTCCATGCTTGCTAAATATACTGTAATAATTTCTTTTCTACCGGTAAAATTAGCAAAAGCTTCGTGTATTATTTTTAAACGTATTTATTTATTTAGTTATTGTTTTAAATTATTTATTTGCACTGTTTTATGACCACTCTGGACCTGTAGAACGTCCCTTCAGCTCGCGGGCTGAGGGCTGCAGTTTGTCGGATTCCAGCACATCACTGTGCCGCTCACCTGCTCCGCTCCGCCCGCTGCCCTCTCTGTTTACCTCCCATCCCCGGCGCCGCTGCTCCAACGGTGGCAAGCCGGACGGAGACCTCAGCCTCCATCTTGGAGCTTGAGGTAAACTAATGTAAGCTGCCTGGCGTCCTATCCTTCGGGGATTAATTTTGGCTACGCCGTGTGTTAGTGCCACTGTGGCGAAGGTGAGTTTGGTGATTATTCCCATGAAAATGGCTCAATGACAACAGCCGCTACTGTCGTTAGCATCGTTAGCTTATTTTGCTTGTCGCGATGGAGGATCGTGAACACGTCGTCCTCCACAACTAAAGTAGCTATTGAGTCGACTGTTGCTCATTTTCTCCTAAAGTTTATTTATTGTTTTGAACAGTGCATTCTACCTCTCTTGATTTTGAGTTTTATCTGCGTTTTCTTTGTTTTTTACAGGTTGTTAGCTTCGTCCGCTAAGCTAGCTAGCTTCGCTAACACACACATAAACAAAACAACTAATTAAAGCATGTTCGCTCATCAGTCGTTGACATAATTATGTCTAGTATTATCGCACATTATGTCTCCAGTGTGGACGAGTTGGTTTAAATTGAGAAAGAATATATATATAAACGAGTCTGTCGTGACAAAGCCAGCTAGCTGTTAGCTTCTTGAATGGCCTTCACAGCTGTCTTTTGTTGCCAAAAATGCAAGCGGTGTCACGTTATTTAAATTAAAACTCTTTTAAGTTTTACATGTCTGTGTTACCACCACGGTATGATGCCGCAGTATGCCGCATATTATGCAAATATTAAGGTCAAACTGGTTTTTAGCGGGTTTATTTGGTGTGTGAGGCCACAGTGTTCAGGTGGCGGCGCTGCACGCTAAAGCTGGCAGATCAACTTTGATTTGATTTGATTTGATTTGATGTTTATTCATTCATTTTAAAAGAACAATACAAGACAGTTTCATCAGATACAAGATTACAAGTAGGATAAAATGAAGGGAGCAGAAAGAAGATGAAATCTTATTATATCTGCCCCTATTTCACAGTTTGTTCAACCAATGATAACTTTCAAGCAACATCACAGAATGAATAGTTCTACCTATTTTCCTAACTGTAATACACAAACTACATCACAAAATGAATAATTCTACTTAATTTTCCTGACTGTAAAACATAAACTAGATCACAAAATGAATAATTCTACTTAATATTTCTAACTGTAATACACAAACTACATCACCGATAATTCTAATTAATTTTCTAATTCTAATTTTTTTTTATTTTTTTATTTTTTTTTTTATAATTTTATTTAATTTTCCTTTTTTTTTTTTTTTTATTAATTTTCCTAACTGTAATACACAATTGATTATTGATTTTCCTAACTGTAATACACAAACTAGATCATAAAATGAATAATTCTACTTAATTCTACTTAATTTTTTAATATTCAGTGTTGCCAGATAAAGTCGAGGTTTTCCAGCCCAAAAGTCTGTTAAAAACCGCCCCATCACACAAAATCCCGCCCAATCAAATAAATAAACAAATAAAATAAACTTACATATGTGTGTGTGTGTGTGTACACACATACACACAAACAATAATAATAATCATTTTATTTAAAAGCGCCTTTCAGGACACCCAAGGACACTTCACAGCAAGAAACATATCACAGAGATTGTGTAAAAACAAACAACAAGCACAGTGCAGACATCAAGAGAATAAATTGAAATATAAAATACATAATCCCGAGCCCAGGTCGGGCCAAAATGATGTGCTTGACGGGCTGGCTGGGTTGGTCTCGGGCTTTTGATGCAGTTTTGTGAGTCATACTCACAGGGGCGGCCGTGGCGTAGTGGTAATGGCAGTCGTCCCCCGATTGGAAGGTTGGAGGTTCGAATCCCGGTTCCCCACACCATGTGTCGTTGTGTCCCTGGGCAAGACACTTAACCCAGAGTTGCTCCCGGTAGGACTGGCAACGCCTTGCATGGCAGTCTGCCCCTACCGATGTATGAATGTGTGTATGAATGGGTGGATGGTTGGTATTGTAAAGTGCTTTGAGGCCCCTCATAGGGGGCTGGAAAGCACTATATAAATAAGCTCCATTTACCATTTACCATAAAGAATATAAACTAATATAAAATACATTTAGTAAAGTTAATGATAAGTGAGTCGAAAGAGAAAGGGAGGTAGTGTTTTGTAGGTCTGGCGGTAGAGTGTTCCAGAGGTGAGGGGCAGAGCAGGTGAAGGCCCTGCTCCCATGGTGGAGAGTAGGGCTGTGCGATATGACGATATATATCGTGGGGACGATAGAAACGTGTCTATCGTGCTACTTTCCTTCTATCGTCTCTATCGTGATAAATAAGAATAAAAAAATAACTGTCGCAAAGAAGCTTCATATTGTGGTTTTGCGAGATGACGGCGCGGCTTTATGTTTGACGCACGCGCGGGTTTGCGACACATGCTTTACGTTGTTAAACTCGAGAGCAACAGAGCCGCAGGCGCATGAAGCCGGTGTCTCAACAAGGAGAAAACAGCTGCACAGGCAGCCCAAGAAGAATAACTTTTACCAAAAAGAGGGGGAAGCTCACCTTGTTAGCTTCCATTATTTCGCTCCGCTGAAACTCGGAGACAAAATGGGTCCAGAGGACACGAACCCAGAGTCCAACCGAGTCCGAACTCGGGTCCAGTTAACCAATACAAAACAGACCAGAGACACAACAGAACCGCAATCAAACGCAACGTTTTCTCTTTTCTGTTTCTTGCTTTGTTTACTCAAACTTCAGAGCGGATTTCTTCTTCGTGAGTTTCATTAGCAGCTGTTGTTTTACCGCCACCTGCAGGAAAAATTTGGACCAAAGTAGAAAAGGAGTTGTTTGTTTGTTAGTTTATTCATTTTATAAAATGAAATACAACAATTAACGTATTCATAATAGAAAAAAAATAATAAAATGAAAGGTAGCAGATGAAGAATAAATCTTATTAAATCTGCTCCTTATTCATCTAATAACAGTTCAAACAATATTTTCTATAATAACAAAATAAGTAAATAACTCAGTCAATTTTCAATTCACATATATCACACATTAAATTAGATTCATTTATATATTTTTTTAGCAATTCATTTTTTACCAGTTTCTTAAATACAAGGAATGATTTGGCTTCCTTAACATTTGTCATTTGGCATTAAGTCATTCCATAATCGTACTCCTTGAATTAAGGTAGATCTTAGGTAGATCTAGTTTCTACTTTGGTCCAAATTTCCTTGTTCTTTTTGTTCACATTCTTATAATTGTAACTATCTGTAGTAAAATAATAAAATAAAAAAACTTTGGTCCAAATTTTTGCTGTACACACACACACACACACATCGTGTTGTATATATCGTGATATATATCGTTATCGTGATATAAAAAAGTCCATATCGTGATATATGATTTTTTCCATATCGCCCAGCCCTAGTGGAGAGGCGGGCAAAAGTTACATGGAGATGTAGTGAAGAGGTGGATCTGAGAGAGCGAGATGGGATGGAGGTTTGTAGGAGGTCAGATAGATAAGGAGGGGCAAGGTTGTGAATACGGTAGCTTTGAAAGTGAGAAGTAGAATTTTGAAAACTTCTGTAAAGATATATTGGTGTTTATATGTTCATCAATGTGATTAATCAAAATCAGTTAAATGTGATTAGTGCTCTTTATTCAGAAAATCAACACGTCACATTTCAGGAACTGATTATTATAGACACAAATTAAATGGTCAGAATGAATATTTCTATATTTATCACCACAGTTATAGTTACATTGTAAACACTCAAAATATTGTTAGTTTAGTGTTTATAACCTATTTTTAATAATCACTTTAAAAGTTAAATGTTGTCTTTGGTGCCTGTTTGTTTTCCAAATATATTAGTGTGCGTGAATGACAGGCATTAACATAAAACACTTTGTAGAACGGTGCTTTATGAAGTTCAGTCCATTTCTTTCTATCAGTTGACCGGCAGTTCTGCCACATCCAATATGGCGTCTGCTCTGACGTACCGCTGCTGTGGGTCAGCCCACTCAACGAGGTGTCCACTAACTGCCTCACCAGTTCTCTGTGATCACCCTGACAGATGACAATAGCCAACCAGTGATGGAGAAAGGTCAGAGGAGCTTTGCTATGAAATAATGATGAATGATTGTTTGAAATGTGTTCAACAGATTAACTCAAAAACGCTGATCTGACTCCAAATCCGCCCAAAGTAGTTTTTACCCGCAAAATAGAGAATGAAAACCAGAGAATGAAAACCGCCCAATCTGGCAACACTGTCAATATTCCTCTTTCATGTGCAGCTGCTCATTTGACATGACCTTATGGTGAATCCAGACCGAACGCGTTTTCAACTGCAGGAGCGTCCGGTTTACATGCAAAGTCAATGGGGGACGCGCCTCCAAGCGTCTCTTGGCGTCGGGCGTCACGTCACGTGCGTGTTGAGCGTGCTGGAAAGCGTTTTTCGTGCACGTGAACCCGCGTCAGCCTCCAAACCACGCATTCACCATGCTGAAGATTTTGCCGTTCAAACTCGTGAACGCGTGTGTCCAACCAATCAGGGAGAGTCGGGTGGAGGAGAAAGGGGGAGTCCGCTATGTGACGCGGAAACGAGGGGACGGGGGTATTGCGCAACTATGTGACGTATTGTTTGTGGGACACAGAAAAAACCCGCAAAGTCGTGTACTATGGAAGAGAAACTCATTGTAGCTGTGTGTTCGCGACAAGTCCTTCACGACCAGTCAAGTCTGCTCTACAGAGACAGAAATAAAAAGCTCCTTGCCTGGCGGAGTGCAGTGAGGAACTCGGTATACCGGTAAGCTCCTCCCACCCCCCGCCGCCACGCCGCCGCAATTTCACGTTCTGGTCTGGACACCACTGGGTCCAGTGCGTCCACTTGCGTGCGTGTCGAGCTTTTTTGCCGTTGAAAAGGCATTTGGTCTGGATGTAGCATTAGAGGAGAAGCTTTCGAGTGTTATTAACGGGCAACACGAGTGATGTGCTGTGTCTTTGTTTACCGCGACAGCCGTAAAACCTCTTATCAACTTGTGTTGGTTCCCTTCCCTTGTCGCACGCCTTATCTAGTTTATTAAAGTGATCATTTTGTCTCAGTGTAGTGGGGCATTTCTGCAGTGATTGTGTTGACATGCCAGCGCAGCACATGCACAGAGCGGCTGCCTGGATATTTTTGGCTCAGGTGGCCCTCCTTTACACTTATTGCTCTTGACACAAAAATAAGGGTGCTCACGTTACTCGAGTCCTCTCTTCCCCTTTCTTCTCCAGAGTTTTGATGCTAAATTGCTTTTGCAGTCGGCACACATCAACATCTGCAGACATATTTAGACAATGAGTCTTCTGGATGGGTGAATGCACAGTCTTCATTCACATGTGCCAACTGGACACCAGCTACAAATCAATTGCATGGTAAAGTTCACTGGTTTAAGTTTGTGGTTTTCAGTGGGGCAGCACGGTGGCACAACTGGTAGAGCTGCTGCCTGTTAGCGAGCAGGTTGCCCTGGTTCAAATCCCAGTCCGGGGCAATGGATGGATGCTTAGATGATGGTTTTCACTTCTGTGAGAAAAGTAATACAGGTAGTCCCCGACTTACGAGCGAGTTCCGTTACTACGAGGTGCTCGTAACACGAAATCTCGTACGTCGGAACCCGAAACACGTGTCGCTCGTAAGTCCGGATTTTCGGTCGTAAGTCAGAAAATTTATGCTAGCGCTACTACGAACACTCGTTTTTCAACACAAACGTACATACTAGTTCATAAACATGCTCAGAAACTTGTTTACAAACGGTTAGCTAACACACTTTCATCTAAAAACACATACCAGTGCTGTATTTTCTGTATGTTCTGTACAAATTTACTGCTCGTTAGTCTGCTCGTAAGTCCGGAACCTCGTATGTCGATGCGCTTGTAAGTCGGGGACTACCTGTAAAAATGTAACGGATCACAATGAACCAGAGATTAAGCCAGCTTTTTAGAATCCTGGCTTTTTAAGCTACATTTTGATACCTAGATCATCTGGATGTCATGAGTTTGTCAAGAAATACTACTTGATTTGTCTTGCTAACACTTGGAAAATTGATCTGAATCCTGTTTCTAAACTTTCTAGCATATTCTATTGAAGATTTCTTGATGTCATTTGAAAGAGGAAACCTGAAAATGTAAGGCTTTTCTGCTCAAAATCATTGTTAGTTTTTGTTACTGTTCAGAAAAGTGTTTAAAAAAACATTAAGATTTTTGTTTTGGATGCCATTCATGTCCATCCATCCATCATTCTCTTTACCCGCATCTTCCTTTTTGGGTCGCGGGGGTCACTGGTTCCCATGTCCAGCCGTCACTGTGAGAGGCGGGAGACACCCTGGACAGGTCTTCAGTCCATCACAGGGATACACGGAGACAAATGAGACAAACAAGTCATTTGACAAATCCATTTATCGTAACATTTTCAACCACATACTACCGGTATGCCATCTTAATGCTCGGTTCAATGTGATGATATGAGCACTACTTTTTTGTTTTTCCCTGGGCTGTGATTTGGTAACTCAAAATTGTGGGAAAACCAACAAGAAGGCAACCTTTTCATTGCAGTCTCACTGAATTTTGAGTGCTTGCAATCAAGCAACAAGCTGTGTGTCTATACGGTACTTTAAATCACCAATGTTTGAAAATTATGGCCCAGTTTAGAGTGTGTGGCTTTTAAAGCTGCTTTCTTGGCCATGCACACTTTTTTGTTGTCCATTTCTGCTCATATCATACCTGCCTCGACTCACTTTGTACCCACCTTTGCAGCCATCTCAAAGTTGATGATTTAATCTGCTGGAGTACACGTTTGAAATAGACAGATTTGGCCAGGTTTTTAATAGCATGATTTTTAGACCTGGACATTTGGCTCAGATGTTTTCCTGCCAGGGGCAGCATGGTGGCTCAGTTGCTGGTGCCTCTCAGCGAGAAGGCTACCAGATCAAATCCCAACCGGGTACCTTTCTGTGTGAAGTTTGCATGGTTTCTCCACGTACATTGGTTTCCTCCTACAGACCAAAAACATTCATGTCAGGCTAATTGGTAACGCTAAATTGTCCCTAGTTGCGAGCGAGAATTAGGCCTGCCGCGATAAATAAATAAATTAATCACATAATAAATGAAAATTATCAACCTCATTTTTGTTTATCGCTTTATCGTTTCTTCGTGTCTCTTTCTACTAGACACTGGATGAAAAAAGGCTCAACTCCGGTGCTCTTCACTGCCCCCTCCCTTTCTCTTTTCTCTTTGAAATCTATTTTAGTTTTTGAATCATTAAAAGCAGCTAAGCTACGAGCTAAGCTAACAGACTGACCTCGGGAAAAACCTCTGCCTTGTCAAAGCTCCAAAATTCACGGTTGAAACCCGTATCTTTGTTTAAAAAGTTGTTTTTCCTCTGCAAAAAGAAGCTGAGAACTTGTTTACTGATTTATTTTAATTTTTATGAAAAGCTTTGTGTGGAAAATGCCATGTTTGCTAAAGAGCTCAAACCACACCGAGCATCCACCATTTTGAGAACCAAAAAAACAAGAACGAGAGACAGCCCATGTCACGTCAAGGAGCCTACCTGTACCTCCTATTTTTCTTAAAGAGACAGGCTGCTCGCTCCCTCACTATCCAACCTTCAGTTCAGTCTTATACTACCATCCGGTGGTCAAAAACGGTACTACACACAAAAATTAACCAAAATTTCTTCTTAAATTCGGCATTACTAATTATAATAATAATTTTTGGAACAATTAATCGTCCAGCAAAATTTGTTATCGTGACAGGCCTAGTGAGAATGGTTGTTTGTTTCTTGATTGTTTCTGTGTGTCCCCTATGTTGGACTGAAGACCTGTCCCCATGACTCCAAAAGGAAGCGGTGGTTCAAGGTAAATAGATGGATGGATGTTTTCCTGCCAGTGCAGGAGTCAAAGTACAGCTCTTGAGAGCGGTTTGACTAAATGTAGGTGCATTGGAGATTACTTTGACATATTTGTGACTACTTTTGAAAGAAACTTTGTACCACAAGGTTTTTGAACTTGTTCAAAACCTAAGTGACAGGATTGCAACTTAAGTCTGGAAATGGGACATTTTGGATACTCCATAAATGTTGTTGCCCAAGTAGTCACAGCCCAGTGAAAACCTCAGCCTTCATTATTTCACACCAACCTTTGACCAGAACTGATTTAAAGGCATAAAGAGTCACTGGGGTGGTAGAGTGGTATTTCTTGAAATATATTGACCATGTTGTGAACTTTCAGACCGCAAGGGACCCCGCCCTCAGCCACCACCCATCCCACATTGCACCCGACCCCTTTGGCCCCTCCCACAGGTGGTGAGCCCATGGGAAGGGGGACCCACGTCTCCTCTTCGGGCTGTGCCCGGCCGGGCTCCATGGGTAAAAGCCCGGCCACCAGGCGCTCGCCAATGTGGCTCCAGAGTGAGGCCCCGGTGACCCGCGTCCGGGCGAGGGAACATTCTGTCCAATTATTGTGCTCATCATTGGGGGAAAACTGGAGCGTGAGATCGATAGGCGGATAGGTGCAGCGTCCGCAGTGAAGCGGGCACTGTACCGGTCTGTCATGGTGAAGAGAGAGCTGAGTCAAAAGGCAAAGCTCTCAATTTACCGATCGATCTACGTTCCCACCCTCATCTATGGTCATGAGCTTTGGGTTGTGACCGAAAGAACGAGATCTCGGATACAAGCGGCTGAAATGAGTTTTCTCTGCAGGGTGTCTGGACTCTCCCTTAGAGATAGGGTGAGAAGCTCAGTCATCCGGGAGGGACTCGGAGTAGAGCCGCTGCTTCTCCACATCGAGAGGAGCCAGTTGAGGTGGCTCGGGCATCTGGTTAGGATGCCTCCTGGACGCCTCCCTGGTGAGGTGTTCCGGGCATGTCCCACCGGGAGGAGACCCAGAGGAAGACCCAGGACGCGCTGGAGGGACTATGTTTCTCGGCTGGCCTGGGAACGCCTTGGGATTCCCCCAGAGGAGCTGCTCCAAGTGGCTGGGGAGAGGGAAGTCTGGGCCTCCCTACTTAGGCTGCTACCCCCGCGACCCGACCCCGGATAAGCGGAAGACGATGGATGGATGGATGGATGGATGTTGTGAACTTTGCTGCTGTAGCCAGGAAGTGGTCCATGCCAAGATTCTCTTTTCATTGTGGGAACCTATTTATTGTTTATTTTGTATTGTATTGTATTGTGTTTATTTGTAGGGGTGCACCGATTTATCGGCCCCGATTACTTTGGGAAATCGGAAATGGGCCAATGCTTGCATGAGAAACCGATTTTACAGATTTTTTTTTAGTTTTAACAACAATTGTCTAAACTTCATTTACAAGCCCAAAACCAGTAAAGTTGGCACGTTGTGCAAATCGCAAATAAAAACAGAATACAATGACTTGCAAATCTTTTTCAACCCATATTCAACTGAATAGAATGCAAAGACAATATATTTAATGTTCGAACGGAGAAACTTTATTTTGTTTTGCAAATAACCATTAACTTAGAATTCAATGGCAGCAACACATTGCAAAAAAGTTGGCACAGGGACATATTTACCACTGTGTTACATCGCCTTTCCTTTTAACAACACTCAGTAAACGTTTGGGAACTGAGGAGACCAATTTTTGAAGCTTTTCAGGTGGAATTCTTCCCCATTCTTGCTTGATGTACAGCTTAAGTTGTTCAACAGTCCGGGGTCTCCGTTGTCGTATTTTACGTTTCATAATGCGCCACACATTTTCAATGGGGGACAGGTCTGGACTGCAGGCAGGCCAGGGGAGGACCCGCACTCTTTTGCTACGAAGCCACGCTGTTGTAACACGTGCAGAATGTGGCTTGGCATTGTCTTGCTGAAATAAGCTGGGGCGTCCATGAAAAAGACGTCGCTTGGATGGCAGCATATGTTGCTCCAAAACCTGTATGTACCTTTCAGCATTAATGGTGCCTTCACAGATGTGTAAGTTACCCATGCCTTGGGCACTAATGCACCCCCATACCATCACAGATGCTGGCTTTTGAACTTTGCGCCTATAACAGTCCTGATGGTTCTTTTCCTCTTTGGTCCGTAAGACACGACGTCCACAGTTTCCAAAGACAATTTGAAATGTGGACTCATCAGACCACAGAACACTTTTCCACTTTGCATCAGTCCATCTCAGATGAGCTCGGGCCCAGCAAAGCCGGCGGCGTTTCTGGATCTTGTTGATGAATGGCTTTTGCTTTGCATAGTAGAGCTTTAACTTGCACTTACAGATGTAGCGACGAACTGTAGTTACTGACAGTGGTTTTCTGAAGTATTCCTGAGCCCATGTGGTGATATCTTTTACACACTGATGTCGGTTTTTGATGCAGTACCGCCTGAGGGATCGAAGGTCACGGGCATTCAATGTTGGTTTTCGGCCTTGCCCCTTACGTGTAGTGATTTCTCCAGATTCTCTGAACCTTTTGATGATATTACGGACCGTAGATGGTGAAATTCCTAAATTCCTTGCAATAGCTCGTTGAGAAAAGTTGTTCTTGAACTGTTCGACAATTTGCCCACGCATTTGTTCACAGAGTGGTGACCCTCGCCCCATCCTTCTATGTGGATGACTGAGCATGTCAAGGAAGCTGCTTTTATACCCAATCATGGCACCCACCTGTTCCCAATTTGCATGTTCACCTGTGGGATATTCCAAATAAGTGTTTGATGAGCATTCCTCAAATTTCTCTGTCTTCTTTGTCACTTGTGCCAGCTTTTTTGAAACATGTTGCAGGCATCAAATTCCAAATGAGCTAATAATTGCAAAAAATAACAAAGTTTACCAGTTCGAACGTTAAGTATGTGGTCTTTGCAGTGTGTTCAATTGAATATAGGTTGAAAAAGATTTGCAAGTCATTGTATTCTGTTTTTATTTGCGATTTCCACAACGTGCCAACTTTTCTGGTTTTGGGCTTGTATATTTCAGAGCACTACCCTGTGACCATTTAAAACAAGTTTGTATTGTTTCTAGAATATTTTGTTCAAGGGTCTGTTTTTCAACAAAATAAGATTGAAATTTGAAGGCGCATTGTGACCTTACAACATCTTGACAGCGTTGCTTATAAAACAAAATCGGTATCAGCCAAAATCGGAATCGGCAGGTCAGATTGTAGAAATCGGTGATCGGCCAAAAAGCTGCAATCGGTGCACCCCCATTTGTTTGCGTTTCTGAATCAATGGTGCAATACTTTTCTGTCCAATAAACCCCATAGAAGTTATGACAGGGGAGGAGATATCCTCTTAAATGAGTGATAAACATTTAGCGTGAACAAAGTTAATTGTGTCATTAGAGCTGATAACCTCAATGTGTACCGGTAATGGAGATATAAAAATACCAAAAATTACCTACTGGTTCACACAGAGCCTGTAATTCATATTCATTAGGCTCAGCTTTAAAATCTTTTGCAACAAACTGACACCTCTAAATAATCCAAGCTTAGATGTTTATATCTGAACAGAAAAACAAAAAACAAAACTACTACATTTAAGAAGATGATGGAGGAACCTTCACTCAGGCTATGTCTAAAATATAACCCTTTATATTTACCGTACATATATTTTTTTAAAATTGAGTTTTAAACTGATTTACCACTTTGCGTCTGACATCAAATGTTAATACAGTACTGGCATGAAAAAAGGTGGATTTGACACATCCGGTCTTGACATCTGTCACCGCCTCCTCTGAAGCGAAATATCTCCACTAAAGCACACTATCATCTGGAGTGCAAGTCTTTATGTTTAGCTTTTGGCTGAGATTTATGGAAGTGACATCTTTAGTTTCATGGATGGTTTCGAGGAAGGCTGCATGAAATTGGATTTGAAGTTCTAAAGACATTGAGAAAGGTCAGCCTCGTGCACCAAAGAGTGAGTTATTAAGCATTTTTGAAGGTTTTTCTATTTAAAAAAATCTTAGATATTTTGAGCTGCTTTTAATGTTTGTTTTATTTTGATGATCACATGGGGAAGAGTAAAATATTTACATGGTTAAGACCTTTTTTTTTCAACAACAGATGACTTGTATCTCAGTACTGTATTTATTAAACCTCTACTGATATGCAATCACTGTTTTTAGGAGACATTGGAGAAAAATTCATCTTCAAATAGCATCTAGAACTAACTATTTTACAAGTTGTTTTTTTCTTTAAAAAAAATCAGGAACAACATTGTCTTTAATAGCATTTAAAATGTTGTGCTTGCTTTTAAAATGTATCTATGCCTAAGCCTCATTTAAAATGGCAAGATATGACGTACTGGATTTTGATTTTTAGTTAAAATACAGTGGTAAAAATGTTTTCCAGCTGCTTTCTCATCTTTTGAGATTTGTATTAGTTTTTTTTTATGAGACACAATGCATTTAAAAAAATAGAATAATCTTTAAGTCTAAAACTAAAATAATAATTTACTTTCACCTTCTTTTGCTACAAATGTACCAACAGTGATTTATCTTATATTTTATAATAAAACTTGTTTACTAATTTGTTATTTTAGTGATCTTGCTGTTGGTAAGAAAGTGCTTTCTTTTTTATAATTTGCCAATTTTGTTTTCCAACTGCTAAACAAGAGCTTAAAAATAAGCAGCTTTATTTATTTTCTTCATGCAGTTGTGATGAATAAAGAAATCATGTCACGCGTGATGAGGAAGAGGCAGGCGGATCCTAAGGTGGTCCAGTACGTGTGGTCCGCCATAGAGGTCATTCGCAACCAGAAACAAATCGCAAACATGGACAGGATCTCCAAGTAAGTTCCTTGCAGGTGACTAGAGTTATTGTATGTTTACTAAAACATTTGAAATCTATAGTTAAACTTTATGGTGATTTCATTGCTACAGCAAAATGTAGCTTTTTTCTACTGTTTTTAATTTATAAATTGTATGTAAAAAGAAAAATTTTCACATAAAAACCCAAGTCTGAACTAGATTATAAAAAAAGTAAGCTGTTGAGATGTCGTATTTTTTTTTTAAAAAAATTAATTTTAATTTTAATTACAAGATTAATGCAGATATTCCATTTTGTCCAAAGTTTAGGCCTTTTATCTGTTTGATTCAGCCTGAATGACAGCATTTCACTGAATATTAATATATAGAAATAACATTAAATTAGAAACAGTGTTTTTCCTTTTTCTCCAAATGCTGTTTTGCTTTTCTGCCTTAAAAAAAAACATTTTTTTAACCTTTTCTGAAGACTTTGTACTAGTAGGGCTGGACGATATGGCCAAAACTTTTTATCACAATATATTTCTTAATTTCGGTCAATAACGATATAATTTCAATATCGTTGTAAAAATATAAAAGCCTCAGAAAAGCAGTACAAACTGTACAAATAAATTAATGTTCATCTTTTATTTGTATTTAGCCTTCAAAAATTTTTAAATCCTCGTCAAATAAACATAAAACTATCAACTTTGTCCTTACTCCGGTCCTGCTTCCTGGAATATCTTACAAAAAGATCTGAAGCTCTCGACCTTGACCTCTCTAAGTCGCTTTAAGAATCTGTTGGAATCCTGGTAAAACAATGCAGACATGTTCCTGTTTTTGATTTTCTACATCTGCCTTATAATCTGCCTGTTTTGCTACTTTGACATATTTGTTTTAACTTGGTAAAAAAGAAAAAACTGTATTTCTCTCTTATGATTGTCTATTGTTGATTGTCCAAGGAAAATCTACTGTTACTGTTGTCATCATTCTTTGTTTGTAGCCAGGTCTCTCTTGTAAATGAGTCCTCGAGGCTCAATGGGATTAACCTGCCTAAATAAAGGCTGAATGAAAACTTTGTCAATATTAATAGTGTGAACTTTAAACAACATAACCTAGACATTTGCTGCATGGGTTTCTCTTTTGATCCAGCTGGGGTTGTTGTTGTTTCAGGGACAGGTTGGCTCAAACTTTAATTTTGCTACATCTTCTGGCTCAGCATATTCTATCGAGTGGAAACTCTTCAGACAGAACAAGTTAGATCTGTTCCCACCGCTAGTTGGAACGGATCTCCGGCACATTTTGCAGCACACTGAAACCTGCAGTTGATCAGATCTTAGATAGCCGAACCACTTCCACACCACAAAATTAGTCCTTCTGCTCTCATCAATTATGTCATCTGTTTTCTCTTCGCTTGTGAAAGCTTGTTCAGTCACATTCTGACGGACATGGGCACTCATTTTGAAGCAAAAACAACACGCATTGAACTTAACACGCATTTAACTTAACACTTCCCCTCACTGCAGGACTTACACAGCAACCGCCTCACTCGGAAAGCCCTCTGCATGGCAGGTGATCCCACACACCCACTACACAGCTGCTTCAGACTGCTGCCATCAGGGAGGAGACTGAGAAGTCTCCAGGCTCGAATCAGCAGACTGAGAGACAGCTCTGTTCATCAGGCAGTCAGAATGCTAAACTCTGCCTGCTCTGCCTCCCCTCCCATTTGAACTGCCTTAACACAAAAAAACTTTCTCACACATTACCACACAACACAAAGATTTTAACACTAGACTCTGTGTCATCAAACGGGTTATTCACTAAACTCTCGGTCATGTGCTCATTCAGTTTGCACTACTTCTCATATTTGCACTAATGTCTGTATTACATCACTGCCTATAGTCAAACTACTGTTTACATTCACTGTTTACATACTACTGTTTACATTCAATGTTTACATTTATTAATACTGTTTACATTTATTACTACTGTTTACATTTACACTACTTTTATATCTACACCACTGCTGATACATATACAGTATTCTCTGACTAGCCTTATTTAAAGGAGACCACATATAGGTATTTAAAATTTTTATGTTATGTCTGTGTGCTATCTTGACAATATTAATTCATTTTAATACACAAAATAATTCTTAGATAATTAATTATACCCTTTTTAATTCTGCCATTTTTAACTTTCGTTTTGAACGACCGGTTTCTTGAAGTCCACGCCCTTCAACGATCTGTTAACGCCCTCTGTAACAGCCAGTATCTGTAATGTGTTGTTGTTTTAAAATTAGCTCTTTTTTTATTACTCATTTGACTTACTGTTAGTGTTAGCTTAAGATAACTTACCGAAACCCGTCTGAGCGCGCCGCAGTTTGCTGCTCCTTTTAGCATTAGACCACCCGAATCCGAAGCTAATGTTAGCTTGTTCCTCTTCCGGTTTTCGCCAGCTCCGCTCGTTGCACGCGGAGATTTTGGGAGTTATCGCTGTTCCAGTCAAGACACACACAAAGTTCACCAAGTGTCTCCCGTAAATTAATCCGTAAGGAGAAGGTCCTCACTGCTGCGAGCCTGCTGCGAGGCTGAAATGAGGCTGTACAGTTGAAGCTCCGCTCCATCGCGCCAGAAGAGGGTCCCGTCGCAACCGGTCCCTACGCCGGGGGTCCGCTCGTTTAATTTTTGCCGGCTGCGCGTTGGGAGCGATCGCAAATACACTAAAAATTGAACTAAAACATAAAAATAACAATTATACTTTATTTATAAAGCCATTTAAAAAAAACACAGCTGCAACAAAGTGCTGTACACATGAAATTAAGAACATATAAACAAAAGATGAGATGAAATCATGAAAAACAACAGTCATGTGTTTAATACAGAAGTGGGTTGAGCCTAACCAGGGGTTGCTAGGTGAGGGGCTGGACTCAGGTTTGAGGTGATTGGCTACGGCTTGTGACGTCAATAACTGCAGGAAGTGTGAATCCAGGTGTATTTATCAAAAATAAATAAATCTACTTAGAGTAAATAAACCACTGGGTGCATTTTTTTGGCACAAGGACTGTTTTTTTATGAAGTAAATACCCAAAGTTGAGTAAAAAAAACATTAAAAAGTGAATTTTGCATCTGTGGTCCCCTTTAAGGATGCCCAATGTGCCTTATGTGCCTTACTGCATATGCCACTTTGCCTCTATACCAACATCAACTACCTCATACATATACTGTGTACATTAACTCATATGCTGCTTTGCCACTCTTTGCAAATGTCAATGCTAGAACCTTCAGTTTATTTTATAGATATCCATCCATCCATCCATTTTCTTCCGCTTATCCGGGGTCGGGTCGCGGGGGTAGCAGCCTAAGTAGGGAGGCCCAGACTTCCCTCTCCCCAGCCACTTGGAGCAGCTCCTCTGGGGGAATCCCAAGGCGTTCCCAGGCCAGCCGAGAAACATAGTCCCTCCAGCGTGTCCTGGGTCTTCCTCTGGGTCTCCTCCCGGTGGGACATGCCCGGAACACCTCACCAGGGAGGCGTCCAGGAGGCATCCTAACCAGATGCCCGAGCCACCTCAACTGGCTCCTCTCGATGTGGAGAAGCAGCGGCTCTACTCCGAGTCCCTCCCGGATGACTGAGCTTCTCACCCTATCTCTAAGGGAGAGTCCAGACACCCTGCGGAGAAAACTCATTTCAGCCGCTTGTATCCGAGATCTCGTTCTTTCGGTCACAACCCAAAGCTCATGACCATAGATGAGGGTGGGAACGTAGATCGATCGGTAAATTGAGAGCTTTGCCTTTCGACTCAGCTCTCTCTTCACCACGACAGACCGGTACAGCGCCCGCTTCACTGCGGATGCTGCACCTATCCGCCTATCGATCTCACGCTCCAGTTTTCCCTCATTCGTGAACAAGACCCCGAGATACTTAAACTCCTCCACTTGGGGCAGGACCTCCTCCCCGACCCGGAGAGGGCATGCTACCCTTTTCCGGCTCAAGACCATGGCCTCGGATTTGGAGGAACTGATCCTCATCCCGGCCGCATCACACTCGGCTGCAAACCGCTCCAGCGAAAGCTGTAGATCACGATCTGATGAAGCCAATAGGACCACATCATCTGCAAAAAACAGAGAAGCGATTCTAAGGCCACCAAAACGGATCCTCTCAACACCTTGGCTGCGCCTAGAAATTCTGTCCATAAAAGTTATGAACAGAATCGGTGACAAAGGGCAACCTTGGCGGAGTCCAACTCTCACTGGAAACGAGCCTGACTTACTGCCGGCAATGCGGACCAAGCTCTGACACCGGTCGTACAGGGACCTAACAGCCCATATCAATGGGCCTGGTACCCCATACTCCCGGAGTACCCCCCACAGAACCCCCCGAGGGACGCGGTCGAATGCCTTCTCCAAGTCCACAAAGCACATGTAAACTGGTTGGGCAAACTCCCACGCGCCCTCCAGGACCCTGTTGAGGGTGTAGAGCTGGTCCAGTGTTCCACGACCAGCACGAAAACCACACTGCTCCTCCTGAATCCGAGGTTCGACTATCCGACGGACCCTCCTCTCCAGAACCCCTGAATAGACCTTACCAGGGAGGCTTAAGAGTGTGATCCCCCTATAGTTGGAACACACCCTACGGTCCCCCTTTTTGAATAGGGGAACCACCACCCCAGTCTGCCAATCCAAGGGAACTGCCCCCGATGTCCACGCGATATTGCAGAGTCGCGTAAGCCAACACAACCCCACAACATCCAGAGCCCTAAGGAACTCAGGGCGAATCTCATCCACCCCCGGAGCCCTGCCACCGCGGAGCTTTTTAACCACCTCGGTGACCTCAGCTCCAGAGATTGGAGAGCCCGACCCAAAGTCCCCAGGCTCCGCTTCCTCAGTGGAAGACGTGCCAGTAGGATTGAGGAGGTCTTCGAAGTATTCCGCCCACCGACTCACAACATCCCGAGTTGAGGTCAACAGCACGCCATCCCCACCATAAATGGTGTTGGTCGCGTACCGCTTTCCCCCCCTGAGACGCCGGATGGTGGACCAGAATCGCCTCGAAGCCGTACGGAAGTCATTCTCCATGGCCTCTCCGAACTCCTCCCACGCCCGAGTTTTTGCCTCAGCAACCACCCGAGCCGCATGCCGCTTGGACTGTCGGTACCTATCTGCTGCTTCCGGGGTCCCACAGGCCAAAAAGGCCCAATAGGACTCCTTCTTCAGCCTGACAGCATCCCTCACCGCCGGTGTCCACCACCAGGTTCGAGGGTTGCCACCACGACAGGCACCAACAACAGTCTTCAGGTTCATCAATTTTATTTTAAGATGTGTGGAGATAATATCTATATTTAAATATGATTTAAAATGTGTTTCTCTGCAGACATGAAAGATCCCAAATCAATTTTCAAATGTCAAAAATATATATTTTTAACATCCATCTGTGCTGTCTTTTAGTTAGCGGAGTACTTGCTGCTTCGTGCAGGTTGTCCCAGTGGTGTTACCGTAGCTTCTTGTGGTTGAAACATGTTGCCATAAAGCTGTGTGTTTTTATATCTCATATCATATCATATATAAAACAAGATTGGAAAATTGAAGATGCATAGTGACCTTTGTTACGAAACCGTTTCTCTCCCCAGCTCATTATTTTCCTTTCAGTATTTACTGGAGAGTAGGGCCGCAACTATAAGTGCGTGATGAAAAGAAAAAGAGAAAAAAAGAAACAAAACTGGCACCTGACGGAACACACACAGTGAGGTGGGGCTTACCTTTAGATGTCCGATCAGAGTCTCTTCATCAGCTGACATCCTTAAAGGGGCGAGCCCATCTGTTCAATAATTGTTCTTCTTGCTTTTCTTTATAGTTTTTCTCTTTTCTTAAAAACGCAACACTTGTGATTTTGTAGGTGGTTGATGTTAGCAGGCATGTAAACTCCCCGGTGCATTACTTAGCGTCCAGCCGGTTCATCCAGGACAAACTTCCTCCCGGCCAAAAACATCCGACGCTCCCCCCTGGGTCGATCCCACCCGAGGTGAAGACTCTGTTCCTCCGTCCAGAGCCTACCCGCACCGTACCTTAAATTATCTTCTCCTCTTTACACGTCTTCTCCACTGCAACAGCAGCTCCCAACAAGCTACTCCATCAGTCAATCACTCACAGGTGTGCTACCAGCGCAGCTAAAACACTTGTCTGGCTGAGCCCTGCCCCCTTCACCAGTGAACCGTCAAAAAGGTGCCAAAAATAAAAAACAAACAAAAGACGGAAGAAAATGTGACCACGTAACACCTTACAACACCTGACAGAGTCGCTTATAAAACAAAATCGCTATCGGCAAAAATCGGAGTCGGCAGATCAGGCTCTTTAGAAATAGGTGATCGACCAGAAAACTGCAATCGATGCACCCCTAATAAAAGGTTAAAAAAATGTCTCCAGAACCCTAATTTGTTTGACTTTGCAGTATTTTTTTTTAAAAATCTGATTGAATAGACCTCTTGTTTTCTGGGGCTTTCTTGTTTTGTAAATGTTGGTTTATGAGTAAAACCTTTTGTTCATTGAGTCAGTTTTATGTTGGAGCTCTAGTTTTGTATTTTCTTGGTCATGTGGTGAGTTTTTCAAAGAGCTGCAATGCACAGATGTTTTTGCACTGGAACAGTACAAATCAGGGATCAATACTTATTGTTGCATTGCCATTCCCTACATGAAAACAGACATCCTATATCTGCAACCCCCCTCCGTACAGATGGCACCTTGCATCTGCATCATCTGGGTGGGCGATTCTGTAACCGTCACAGTTATGTCTCTTGTTGTTCAGACAACACAAATTACACACGAACACCTTTGCAGCAGACTTTGTTGGATGGAGCGCAGACGGAGTGAAACACTCTTGTTTAGTACGTTGGGCGAGCACCTTGGGAGCTGGCTGCACGCCGAACGAATGCTGGCGGCGAGCGGCTGTTGTCATGGCAACACTAAGCAGTGGCATGCACCAGCTCTCTTTCCTCCCTCTCTCCCCTGCCTCCGCCCTATCTGCTCCGTCGGCAGCTTACCGTACTTTTAGTGAATATAAAAAGGTGAAGGGTGATGACTTTGGTTTGGTAGGAAGAGCGTAGGCTGCGGTCAGAGAATGATTAACCGCCTTCTGCACTGCAGGTTCTCATTACCATAAAAAAAGTAACTTGCAATTTGAAATATGTTATTCACTTAGATTACCGGTAACTAAAAAAATCATAGCACAAAAAATTGGTGTTTTTTGTCTTGTAGTAGCTTCATTGGTAATGGTGACTTTTAAAACTGTTTAAAGGGATTGTGACATGATTTTGTAAATTTAAACATTTGTCAGAACATATACCTGTATATCTTATATCATTGAGCTCTGGTCGTTTTTGCATAATAAATTATAAATATATAAAATTTTTATTCCAAGTTATGGTAGTTTTTTTCTCTGGGATACGCCCCTAAAAATCTGCGCATTTCCGCAAAACGTCATCTTGACGTGACAACGGGAAGGCACGCTCCAACGTGCATTTAAATAATAATGGCGGAGCATGTCCTATTGCGTCTGAGATATCATTTTGAGACAGTAAATCTTCCAAAACTCTCATTAATAAACACTCCCTGAATAAAAAAATTACAGATGTTACCTGATGGCGCAGACACAATTTAAAAATACATACATAGCAACGTGTTTGCTCCGGGCTCTCGGCTAATTTTTTTTAGAAGCTATCTTGGCTAACAAGAGTCCCTGACACCGGTCACGTCTGAGATATATCATTTTAAGACAGTAAATCTTCCAAAACTCTCATTAATAAACCCTCCCCGAATAAAAAGAAACGAGATGTTACCTGATGGCGCAGACATAATTTAAAAATACATACATAGCAACGTGTTTGCTCCGGGCTCTCGGCTAATGTTTGTTAGCTGCTATCTCGGCTTATTACCGGTCGCGTCAGCGATATATCATTTTAAGACAGTAAATCATCCAAAACTCTCATTAATATCCCTCCCCGAATAAAAAGAAACTACAGATGTTACCTGATCGCGCAGACATAATTTAAAAATACATCATTAGCAACGTGTTTGCTCCGGGCTCTCGGCTAATGTTTGTTAGCTGCTATCTCGGCTTATTACCGGTCGCGTCAGCGATATATCATTTTAAGACAGTAAATCTTCCAAAACTCTCATTAATATCCCTCCCCGAATAAAAAGAAACGAGATGTTACCTGATGGCGCAGACATAATTTAAAAATACATACATAGCAACGTGTTTGCTCCGGGCTCTCGGCTAATGTTTGTTAGCTGCTATCTCGGCTTATTACCGGTCGCGTCAGCGATATATCATTTTAAGACAGTAAATCATCCAAAACTCTCATTAATATCCCTCCCCGAATAAAAAGAAACTACAGATGTTACCTGATCGCGCAGACATAATTTAAAAATACATCATTAGCAACGTGTTTGCTCCGGGCTCTCGGCTAATGTTTGTTAGCTGCTATCTCGGCTTATTACCGGTCGCGTCAGCGATATATCATTTTAAGACAGTAAATCTTCCAAAACTCTCATTAATAAACCCTCCCCGAATAAAAAGAAACGAGATGTTACCTGATGGCGCAGACATAATTTAAAAATACATACATAGCAACGTGGCCTGTATCGCGGCTATTGTGTTAGCTATCTGATTCGGCTAGCTTGTTAGCAGCGAACAAACATAATCTGCCGTGATAATTGGCTTTATACACTCAAAGTGTATAAAGTAAAACAACATGAACTCACGTAAAATAAATAGTTTATAATCTAAAACACTACACACCTCCGATTATGTTTACACAAAGACTTACTCATCTCCTGGACAGTCTTCCGATGGTCCCTGCGTTGTTTCGACATGGTAGCTCCTGGGACTTTCTTCTGTAGATTTTCTTTTAAAAATAGTAGGAATAGCATCCGGTTTTAAAAGTCTTCTGAATCTTACTGGTAATCCTAAAGATTCTTTTATACCAGGTGCTGAAAACAATCGGCAGTGAAATGGTCGCTGCAGACATACGACTCCTGGAACCCACCGGTCCTTGTCTGGTCCATTCTTGACAAAGTTTGTCATCTTTTGGAAATTTGTGAAGGCTCACTTGTTCACTGCTGATATTAGAACACACAAATGCGCTACAACGTGACGGCATTTTTCAAGTTACACAAATAAAAGAGGCGATCCTTCAGGAAATGAATCTGTATGGCAAGCAGTTAACACACATAACAAACGGGCAAGGCTCTGCCTTCTGCCCGTTGTCACGTCACACTGATGTGTCACGTCACACTGATGACGTATTGCGGGAATGCGCGGAATTTTAGGGGCGTATCCCAGCAAGTACCAGAGAAAAAATTAGCATAATTTAGAATAAAAATTTAATATATTTATAATTTATTATGCAAAAACGACCAGAGCTCAATGATATAAGATATATATGTTCTGACAAATTTCAAATTTACAAAATCATGTTACAATACCTTTAATAAGTGTGCTTATGCAGAAAGGAGAGTAAATTAATTAAAATTCTTCAGAAAAGTTTGAAACATTTCAGTAAAATAAAAAAATTAAAATGATTTAAGTTGGAGTCAGAGTTTCTTTATTTGTCATTTGCGCCACATGTGGTACATGTGGTGGAACGAAATTGTGTACACAGGGTCCCAGTTACATCCAACAATAAAATGTAAAAGAAATACAGTTATAACATCTAAGATATGAACTAAGAAAAACATTAATAAAACATATGCTAAGCACTAATAGTATAAAACATTACGTCGAACAGCAGCACAAACATATGAGTCTGTGAGCAGATGAGAAAGAATGAACACAGTAACATGAAACAGATCAGCAGCAACGTGAAACAGATCAGCAGCAACATGAAACAGATCAGCAGCAACATGAAACAGATCAGCAGCAACATGAAACAGATCAGCAGCAACATGAAACAGATCAGCAGCAACATGAAACAGATCAGCAGCAACATGAAACAGATCAGCAGCAACATGAAACAGATCAGCAGCAACATGAAACAGATCAGCAGCAACATGAAACAGATCAGCAGCAACATGAAACAGATCAGCAGCAACATGAAACAGATCAGCAGCAACATGAAACAGATCAGCAGCAACATGAAACAGATCAGCAGCAACATGAAACAGATCAGCAGCAACATGAAACAGATCAGCAGCAACATGAAACAGATCAGCAGCAACATGAAACAGATCAGCAGCAACATGAAACAGATCAGCAGCAACATGAAACAGATCAGCAGCAACATGAAACAGATCAGCAGCAACATGAAACAGATCAGCAGCAACATGAAACAGATCAGCAGCAACATGAAACAGATCAGCAGCAACATGAAACAGATCAGCAGCAACATGAAACAGATCAGCAGCAACATGAAACAGATCAGCAGCAACATGAAACAGATCAGCAGCAACATGAAACAGATCAGCAGCAACATGAAACAGATCAGCAGCAACATGAAACAGATCAGCAGCAACATGAAACAGATCAGCAGCAACATGAAACAGATCAGCAGCAACATGAAACAGATCAGCAGCAACATGAAACAGATCAGCAGCAACATGAAACAGATCAGCAGCAACATGAAACAGATCAGCAGCAACATGAAACAGATCAGCAGCAACATGAAACAGATCAGCAGCAACATGAAACAGATCAGCAGCAACATGAAACAGATCAGCAGCAACATGAAACAGATCAGCAGCAACATGAAACAGATCAGCAGCAACATGAAACAGATCAGCAGCAACATGAAACAGATCAGCAGCAACATGAAACAGATCAGCAGCAACATGAAACAGATCAGCAGCAACATGAAACAGATCAGCAGCAACATGAAACAGATCAGCAGCAACATGAAACAGATCAGCAGCAACATGAAACAGATCAGCAGCAACATGAAACAGATCAGCAGCAACATGAAACAGATCAGCAGCAACATGAAACAGATCAGCAGCAACATGAAACAGATCAGCAGCAACATGAAACAGATCAGCAGCAACATGAAACAGATCAGCAGCAACATGAAACAGATCAGCAGCAACATGAAACAGATCAGCAGCAACATGAAACAGATCAGCAGCAACATGAAACAGATCAGCAGCAACATGAAACAGATCAGCAGCAACATGAAACAGATCAGCAGCAACATGAAACAGATCAGCAGCAACATGAAACAGATCAGCAGCAACATGAAACAGATCAGCAGCAACATGAAACAGATCAGCAGCAACATGAAACAGATCAGCAGCAACATGAAACAGATCAGCAGCAACATGAAACAGATCAGCAGCAACATGAAACAGATCAGCAGCAACATGAAACAGATCAGCAGCAACATGAAACAGATCAGCAGCAACATGAAACAGATCAGCAGCAACATGAAACAGATCAGCAGCAACATGAAACAGATCAGCAGCAACATGAAACAGATCAGCAGCAACATGAAACAGATCAGCAGCAACATGAAACAGATCAGCAGCAACATGAAACAGATCAGCAGCAACATGAAACAGATCAGCAGCAACATGAAACAGATCAGCAGCAACATGAAACAGATCAGCAGCAACATGAAACAGATCAGCAGCAACATGAAACAGATCAGCAGCAACATGAAACAGATCAGCAGCAACATGAAACAGATCAGCAGCAACATGAAACAGATCAGCAGCAACATGAAACAGATCAGCAGCAACATGAAACAGATCAGCAGCAACATGAAACAGATCAGCAGCAACATGAAACAGATCAGCAGCAACATGAAACAGATCAGCAGCAACATGAAACAGATCAGCAGCAACATGAAACAGATCAGCAGCAACATGAAACAGATCAGCAGCAACATGAAACAGATCAGCAGCAACATGAAACAGATCAGCAGCAACATGAAACAGATCAGCAGCAACATGAAACAGATCAGCAGCAACATGAAACAGATCAGCAGCAACATGAAACAGATCAGCAGCAACATGAAACAGATCAGCAGCAACATGAAACAGATCAGCAGCAACATGATGTGATTTTTCACAGTGATTATTCTGGTTATAGATTCATGAGTCTAACAGCTTCAGGGTAGAAGCTGTTCCTCAGTCTAGTGGTTCTACACTTAATGCTCCTCAACCTCCTTCCTGAGGGGAGCGGGGCAAAAAGTGTGTGTGCTGGGTGAGTGGGTTCCTTCATGATGCAGGAGAATCTTCACCAGCATCTGTGTTGCACTGTGTGAGGCCAATGGATGTCACACCAGATACTGGTACTGACTGTTTTTCTAACCACCTATAATTTTCACACCTTTACTCATCCCTATTATTCATTTATAAACATGTAGTTTTTTTCCCACAAAACGCGACATATATTAAGAATTTAGGAGAATAAAAATTAAGCCCACAAGCTGAAAACACCGTTTCCAGATCTACTTGACTGATACATTTAGCATTTTAGACTTATGACAGCATCTCCGGGCATCTTTTCTTCTGGGGAGCATAATTGCTATAATTACACCTCTTTTTGAAATGTTTCTTATTTATCTCTCCACAGGTACCTGAGTCGTGTGTTTAGCATGCACCCAAAGGAGACTGCAAGACAGCTGAGCCTGGCTGTGAAGGACTCTCTGGTTGTTGAGACCCTCACTGTTGGCTGCAAGGGCTCCAAGGCCGGCATCGAGCAGGAGGGCTACTGGCTGCCTGGAGAGGAGATGGTAAGCTCTGTCGCACGCTGCCAGCTTTGCAACAAATAAAATAACTTCTTATGTTTATTTACATTTAGAAAGATAATTGACAATGCCCTTGTGTTCACACTCTGAGCAGCATTTTTAAAGAAATTTGGAAGTTCAACATTTCCCAAACAGCTGAATTTTGATGCAAACTTTTAAAAGTTTGGTCTGTTCACCAGCAGGTCTCCTCTGTTACATATACTGCTGACAGTACGTTGTTTGTTGATGCATTTTTCTTTTGCTAATCACGAAAATCAGACGTTAAACATAACATTTCTCACAGTTTCTAAAGAGCTCTGAAACAACGTATTGGTTGTCAAAAAAAATAAAAATAATTTGTCTCTGAATGAAAACAACTGTACCTGTAATCCCAGTCATCACAGATTTACCCATTAATGAAAATGTAGTAAATTAATAGCAGCAGAAGGAGAACAAAACAAACCAAATGTCCTGGCAGACACACACAGACATGTCATTACCTTCTGCTACCTCGTAGACAGTGATGAGTAATGCGTGCCACAACAAACGGTGATGGAGGACTTCACTCATCTGTTAAGGTGCTCACGGTGTGAACACAGCGTTGAGTCAAATTAACAAATGATCATCCTTAGGCTGTTATTTTTAGCAAGCTAAGGAATGATGAAGAGGAATTTGGTTATTAGGGGTGCACCGATTGCAGTTTTCTGTCCGATCACTGATCTCTACAAAGTCTGACCTGCCGATTCCAATTTTGGCCGATACCAATTTTGTTTTATAAGTGACACTGTCAGGTGTTATAAGTCACAATGCACCTTCAATTTTCCAATCTTATTTTTTTGAAAAACATACCCTTGAACAGTATCCTAGAAACAATACAAATGTATTTTAACTGGCCATGAGGTAGTGATCTGAAATATGAATGAAGTTTAGACACTTGTTGTTAGAACTACAAAAAAATAGGTTAAATCGGTTTATCATGTACCGTAAGTATCAGCCGATCATGATCGCCCAATGTTAAGGAAATCGATTTCTCGGTGCACCTCTAATAAATATGTGCCAAAAAGATGAGAAAACACTTTTATTTAGGTTAATTTAAACTTAAATCTAGTGAGAATCAAGCATAAAATGCATAAATAATAATAATAATAATAATAATAATAAAAAGCTGTTTTTTTTTCATGAAGTGTTGTTTTCCTAATATTCTTTTTTTCATGCCGTGTCCTTGTTTTAAGTACAGGTAGTCCCCGACTTACGAGCGCTCTAACTTACGAGGTTCCGGACTTACGAGCTGGCGAATTTTTGGAAAAAACGCAAAAAATACTGAGTTTTTCTGTGTTTTTTCACCACAGTTCGTTAGCTAAACATGTGGACACACGTTTCCGATCATTTTTATGCACTCATAAGCAGTTTTTCGATGAAAAACGAGTGTTTGTAGTTGCGCTAGCAAAACCGTTCCAACTTACGAGCGAAATTCCGGACTTACGAGACACGTGGCGGCCGTTCCAAATTACGAGATTTCCGTGTTACGAGCACCTCGTTGTAACGGAACTCGCTCGTAAGTCAGGGACTACCTGTACCTGTATTAGCTTATAAATGTTGCATTCAATTGTTTCAGTATTGCAATTTGCCACAGAAAGAAATGGAGTGAAATTACTCGGAGAAATGAAATGCAAATAAACAAGAAAAACAGAAATGACGGAATAATAAAAACATTAAAAGAAGCACTTTTAAAGTGTTTGTTTTAGTTTGAATTGAATACAGATTCTGATTCCTGAGTGTATTTCTGATAAGAAGAGACAGAAAAATATGTTTGCTTTTGCAGTTTTTTTAAATTATGCCATGGTAAAATGTTTTAATGACTGTTCAAATGGAGCTGGTCGCTCAGGACATGATGGTGGTTCAGTGGAGCCCGAGTCATTTTAGCTGCAGGCCTTTTAAACACTACTCTTTGAATCGCTTGCAGTCACAGGAGCCGAAAGCAGAGGGAAGCAAGGTAAGGGCTGCATTGTTACTTTTCAAATCCAGGGTATGTTACTTATTTGAGTCCCTTTTTTCTTCTCTCCCCCCTCCTCCCTTCCACCCTTTCTCTCAACTAACATCATTCTGTGAGAAATCAGTCATGCCACAAGCAGTGCCGTCTAAGATTTGAGTGAATCTTTTTTCAAGCAGGCTGCAGAAACCCTCACTGCTAGCCTGTGTAAAACCACTTTGTCACACTTGAGACAGAGGATATTGCTGCACCTTGAAGTGAATTTATCACCCAAGGTGAAAGCTGTAAACGGATCTGGTTTCCGGTTAGGGAAACGCTCTGCGTGACCGTCTAAAGCTCAGCAGCAGTCGTACTGCCAGAAGCTACTAGCATGTCATTCAGTTCTGCTGTAAAAAGCTTCATAAAAAGTCCACTGCAGCGATGTGTCTACGTGGCCAAATTTCTTGCGGAAGTGATCTGTGATTTTGATGGAACGTGCTGGCTACTTACCTACTGGCTTGCTGTTGCTTGGTTTAAAATTTCTAGCTGATCCTCAGCCCTCATTTGCAAATAACTACAGCCAAATATGAATTTTAATCCACAACAATTGGTTTTCCCAATATATATTTTAGACAAGCAGTGCAAGCATAGCTGCTGGTAGGTAGCAAGCATTTGTGTTTGTAGTACTTTGGTAGTTTTAGCTTTCAGAAGAGTGATCTGGTGTGGTCTTAACTTTTCGTCAGGCATGCTTTTCTTTCTTCTTTTCTGACTGACTGAAATGATCCGGGAGTGAAACCTGGAGGATTTATGTGGTTGTGCTCTGCAGTTTTTCTCCTGTCTCCCGCTTGAAACACAACTGTCTGGTTCGTGAAGGACAGACCAGGTTCTGAATGAGAGAAGCAGTTGTTAAATGGAGGCAGTTCTCCCTCCCTCAAAGGTTCCTGGACCCAGTCCAGCTGTCCTGAGCTGCATCCTTCATTTGACCTGAGAAATATTTGTCATATGGATAACCACAGCATTTGTGTACCCATCAAAATAATAAAAAACTTGGGTGTTTATTGGTCAATTGATGTTTTCTAGTCAGCTGATGCATAATTGTTACACTTACCGGTACCTATACATTGATTTAAAAATAACTACACATTTTCTATATTTAAATTACAATCTCATCATAATTTTTGTGGATTTTGGCTTTTGGTTTTTTAAGTACTTTTAAGTACATCGCTACTTCGTGGTTCGTTTTTCACGAACTCGCTCTATCGCGGTTTTTCAAAAATAAAACTGGACATGAATTTAACATGTCCTGGATGACTGAGAATCTTCACCAGCTATTAATGACTCAATTGGCCTCCCATAGTCTCCCCACCTTCATTCTGCTCGCTGCTTGGAACCGTCAATCCAGCTGCACCGCCCCGGCGAAATGCAGCTAATTTGACCATTAAAGTGCATTTATTAAACAAACGTTAAACTGAGACACACCTTTGCTATAATTTCGAGCAAACAAATAATTGTTTTGAGGCGTTTATCTCGTTAAATTTGCACAGCGACTCGTCGCATGCACGCGTTTACGTCCGCGTATTGGCTTTTGAAATGCAGCTGATTTGATCGTCATGGTGCATTTACAGTATTAAGCAAATGTTATAATGTTAAGCAAACAAATAACTGTTTTTAAGTGTTAATCTTGTTAAAATCTTGTTAAAGTCCTCCCATGCATGCTCCCACGGCCGCCATTTGGCAGCCCAACGATTTTTGGCACAACACCGGCCCACATTTCCGGGTTGTCAGTGGTGACGACGCATCAGAGGTGATGCATAATAGA
>JBBPBX010009397.1:37427-60169 GCA_038048925.1 Garcialebias charrua
CAGAGACCTTTTTGAAGCTACCTGCGTTGTCTTTCAGCCGTGGGTCCAACGATAGTGAAGTAGCTCTCAACACTCAGAGCAACATCAGGACCATCTCTGAATTTTCAAGTGTTTGTGCAGCTGAAGAGTCTATTACACTTCAGATATCATTTGATAGATCGGTACATTCCAAGCTGTTTGGATTCAGTTTTCTTTTCCGCTCTTCTGTTTATACGGGAGTGCATTTAATTACACTTCATGTAAGTTCATTTAGCTGTTGAACTATAGAAACAAGTCAATAGTCTTGCAGTGTTTGCTCCTGTATGTTGGAGACATCTACAATCACAATCATTTAATGCAGTCACATGGAGAAGTTTGTGATGTAAGGATAAGAGATCATTAAGGTTTTCCATCTACATATAAAGTGTTTATTTAACTGGGAGCTCCTGGTTTATTTATTACTTTATTATGTTTATTTGCATCACAACATTTTATAAAATTTTAAATTTAGACTTTTTTTTTCCTTTGAGAGAGATTTATAATGTTTTTATTTAAAACTGCAGCATTATTGAAATATTCACTGACGTCCTCTAAAAGCTTTGTTCATGATGAGTTCTGCTGTTGTAACCTCTGGAAAACTCGGCTGTGCTTTCTGCAGCTTAAATCAGATTTAGCTCAGGTCATAAATGCACAGAAAATAATTCAAGAATGAAACCAAAGTGCCGTTTTATTTCCTGTTTTTACTGAGCTGCAGTCTGTCTCAAATCTCCGGCGCTTTCTTCCTCACTCGGTCCAGACTGTGAGTGGGAGGAATTGGACAGAGATGCATGCAAGCAGATAAAAATTTACTGCTTCATAATTAATTTACATCGTGGTCTAGGTGCAAGTCTGTCTGCATTGTGATTTTTAAAAAAAGGCAGCAAATATGTGGATATTTGTTGCTTTGTTTCAAAATATTGTAAATTAAACATTTTTAAATTAGCCTGCAAATTTTCATTCATTCAACCTTTATTTAGGCAGGTTAATCCCATTGAGCCTCGAGGACTCATTTACAAGAGAGACCTGGCTACAAACTAAGAATGATGACAACAGCAACAGTAGAGTTTCCTTGGACAATCAACAATAGACAAACATAAGAGAGAAATACAGATTTTTTTTTAACAAGTTAAAACAAAGATGTCAAAGTAGCAAAACCGACAGATTATAAAGTAGATGTAGAAAATCAAAGACAGGAACATGTCTGCATTGGTTTCTGCCAGGATTCCAACAGATTCATAAAGCCATTTAGAGAAGTCAAGGTCGAGAGCTTCAGATCTTTTTGTAAAATATTCCATGAAGCAGGAGCAGAGTAGGAGAAGGCCCTTTTGCCAAGTTCAGTCCTCACTGACGGAACACTGCAGGTAATCATGTCCTGAGAGCGCACGCTGTAGCTGCACTCACACAGAGACATGTAGGAGGAGATGTATGAGGGCAGCAGACCAAGAAGTGATTTAAAGATGAAAATGTACCAGTGGAAGAGTCTGCGTGAGGTTAATGATGTCCAGTTAACCAGTGAATACAGGGTGCAGTGGTGGGTACGATAATCACAGCCAGTTATGAATCTTAGTGCACCATGATAGACAACATCCAACATCCGCAGGGTGCTTGTAGGAGCATTCATGTAGAGAATGTCACCGTAATCAATGGAGGGAAGGAAAGTCACAGATACAAGGCGTTTCCTAACATTCAGTGTTAGACATGATCTGTTTCTGAAAAAGAAACCCAGTTTAACTTTCAGTTTCTTCACTAGGTTTTCCACGTGGAGTTTAAAAGAGAGATGCAAATCGACCAGGATACCCAAATATTTATAGGAATCAACAAACTCAATAGGGACACCATTTGAGGATAAAATCAGAGGAAGAACTGCTGGGACCGACTTCCTATTTGAAAAAAACATCCCTTTTGTTTTATCAGCATTTAGGACAAGTTTGAGACGGAACAAATCTGACTGGATGATGTCAAAAGCGGATTGCAAAAACTGGAAAAGCCTTAGCTACTGTTTTAGCTCGACAATAAACAACTGTATCATCAGCATAGAAATGTTAGGATGTATCAGGGATGCTCTGACCTACATTACCTATGTAGATTGTAAATAGTTTATTTCATGACATTTAAAATAAGCAGCCCAAGGTCTTTGAAAATACTCAACTCTTTGTAGCTATGCCTCTTTAAAAAAAAAAAAAACTGCCTTTGAAAATTATGATTGTTTGAAGGAGCTCTAAACGTTTAACGTTCCTGTTTCAAAATATGTGCATAATCTGAGAGGAAACCATCCAGTTTTGGTTTGAAGTGCAAATTTATCCAGGAGCGTTCTACTGCACGTTTGCAAAAGGGGGTGGGGTGGGGGGGTTTGCGTTATGACGTTTTTATGATAAAAGGCTAAAGCATCACTGATTTATAAATAAATAAAATACACCCAGAAAAGTCTAGCAGAGCACAACCAAAAGAAAACTTTCTATGCAGCTGAGACAATAGTTTTTATTTTAAGGACTTATTCTGTATCCAGGCACTGTTAATAGCCTGACTGCCCGCCGTCACAACAGATCATTAAATCTCACGTCTAGGTTGGAGGATGGAGAAAATGGTTTCCTCCCTTGCTGTAGTTGGGTTGGAGGGGGGGTCACCCAAACTTGTGCGCTGCTGTTTCTCCTCTGCAGGAATGGGAGGCGGAGAGCCATGACTGGTACTGCTTCGAGTGTCACCTACCAGGCGACGTCCTCCCGTGTGATAACTGCTTCCGGGTTTACCATCTCAAATGTCTGTCGGAGGAGTGCAAGCCCAAAGATGGAGGCTCCCACTGGCAGTGCGTTGTATGCAGGGTGGGTGGGAAAACTTGGCTGTGCTTTTTTAAAATTATTTAGCTTTTTTATAAGACTGCCTAGGATTAAGAGTAGGCATTAAGATTGTCAGTAACCTCGTTTTTTTGTAAACCATTACAAGTGTGGAGCTACAGTTGATTTAATATTTTAAATAAAATGAATTAAATTGTTTTGCTCACATATACTGTTGCTTTCTACAAAATCTCTTTTTTTTCAGGGGAGTAAAAAGAAGATCCTGAACAAACAGGAGATGTGTAAATATCTGCGCTTCATTGTTCAGCGTATGAAGGAGAGGGTAAACACAGCTCCATCTTTTCATTTATGTTACAGTTGTTGCATCTTTCAGATGCACAGCTTTTTGTTCATATTGTGTGCTAAAATATTCTGATGCATGCTCAATAATCCAGGCAGAAAAATCCAAAAAAGTTAAAGACTGTGTAAAGTGAATTTCAACATTTTCTTCAATAAACATTATAAATGTGATAATTGTAATCTTGTAAATGAGTAAAAAGTCTCAAAATTGTAGCTCAATTAATTTTGGAGTTATAGATCAAACTGTGTATGAACATATTTCTATTTCAGGATTTTTTAGGCGTGGTTTAAATGTGACCGTGTTTCGTCACGCGGCCTTCTTAAGTATAGCCCCACCCCCTGCAGCTCCAGCCGTATAAATGCGTTCTTCGGTGGAGCCGTTCACTCGCTACCGACCGTCTACCTCCAGTACTCTTATGGTACGTCCTGACCAAACGCGTTTTCAACGGCAAAAAGGCTCGTCACGCACGCAAGTGGACGCACTGGACCCAGTTGTGTCCTGACCAGAACGAGAAGCTGCGGCGGTGTGGCGGCGGGGGGTGTGGGAGGAGCTTACCGGTACACCGAGTTCCTCACTGCACTCTGCCAGTCTCTGTAGAGAGCAGACTTGACTGGTCGTGAAGGAGTTGTCGCGAACACACAGATTTCTCTTCCATAGTCCATGACTCCGCGGGTTTTTTCTGTGTCCCAATACGTCACATAGTGCGCGCGCCCCCTCGTTTCCGCGTCCCCCTCTCTCCTCCCCCCCGACTCCCCCCCGACTCTCCCTGATCAACCAGAGTTGAACGGCGTTTGAACGTTTGAACGGCGAAAACGTTCAGCAATGATCAACGCGTGCTTGGAGGCTGACGCGGGTTCACGTGCACGGAAAACGCTTTTCCAGCACGCTCAACACGCACGTCACGTGACGCCCGACGCCAAGACGTGGCTGGAGGTGCGTCCCCCATTGACTTTGCATGTAAACTGGACGTTCCTGCCGTTGAAAACGCGTTTGGTCAGGACGTACCTTCACTCCTTTTACGCATGGACTGCAGCCGCTCCATTGTGACATTTCTTTTTTTTTAGCCAAAAGTCAAGTGATCACTTGAAGCTGTCACCATTCGCTTCCTCCTCCTCCGAGGAGGAATGAATGAACTTGTCACGAGTGAACTAAAGTCATGTCCAACGAGGCTGCACCAGGTTCTAAATATTTCCTGGTGTGCAGGTCTGCTGTGTGGGCTGAAGGAGAAGCGCTCCCTGTTTTTAATTTATTTTTTTAAAGTTTTCATGAATATATAAACACAGAAAACCGCTGCGCAGCCCTCTGTCTTTTTTGTCTGCCCCCCCCGCGCGTGTGTGTGTGTGTGTGTGTGTGTGAGAGCGATCGTGTGGAGCTGAAACGCCGTGACTCCGCTGACACAGATGAGATAACTTATCAACGTGATTACTCTTTTTAATCACCAACACAGACCCCGCATGCGAGGTGACCGGCCATAACTCAGATAAAAACAGAGCAGGTTTACAGGCTCCTTGTCTGCCTCTCCACACAACAGTCAGCTCAGGGGGCTGCGCTGAAACCACGCCCACGCGCTGACACGCCCCCAGCGTTCTAGAGCAAGGCAAAATCATGTTTTTTCATGATTTTTGAGACTTAATTTTATAAGGAAATCAATGTTTTTAATCAGTCAGATTTATATGGGTGATTAATAACACATATTTATGCCGTGTGACAAAATAAAAACACACATTTAATTTCACTTTACACGGTCTTTAAGTATGGTCCTCTGGGTGCTAAAATATTGTTAATTAAAGCTTTAAATGATTGTTTTCCACTTGGTTTGCCAACATATTTCTTTGACTTTTGAAAAGTTGTCATGTTGCCGAGGGCTTGCTCTCACTTTAGCACCAGTAGTGCGGAGTGCTTGTTGCATTTGCGTGGCTAAACACTGGGTTTGGATGTTTGCATTCAAGCTGCTGAACGCAACGCCACGCAAATGCAACAAGCGCTCTGCACTGCTGGTGTTAAAGTGAGAGCAAACCCTCAGCGATATGACAACTTTTCAACAGGACTGTTGTGCTGCTGCTGCAGTGGATCTTCTGCCCTGTCGGGCTTTTTACATCTCCTGACCTTAATAACACCCATCTCAAAAAGTTTTGTGCAAGTTCTCAGTTTTTAGAGATCACAAAAATACACAAAACGTTATTTGAAAGTGAAAAACAGAGTAGGCCAGTTAAAGTTGGACGGTTGAGACCATCCATCCATCCATCCATCCATCCATCCATTTTCGTCCGCTTATCCGGGGTCGGGTTGCGGGGGTAGCAGCCTAAGTAGGGAGGCCCAGACTTCCCTCTCCCCAGCCACTTGGAGCAGCTCCTCTGGGGGAATCCCAAGGCGTTCCCAGGCCAGCCGAGAAACATAGTCCCTCCAGCGCGTCCTGGGTCTTCCTCTGGGTCTCCTCCCGGTGGGACATGCCCGGAACACCTCACCAGGGAGGCGTCCAGGAGGCATCCTAACCAGATGCCCGAGCCACCTCAACTGGCTCCTCTCGATGTGGAGAAGCAGCGGCTCTACTCCGAGTCCCTCCCGGATGACTGAGCTTCTCACCCTATCTCTAAGGGAGAGTCCAGACACCCTGCGGAGAAAACTCATTTCAGCCGCTTGTATCCGAGATCTTGTTCTTTCGGTCACAACCCAAAGCTCATGACCATAGATGAGGGTGGGAACGTAGATCGATCGGTAAATTGAGAGCTTTGCCTTTTGACTCAGCTCTCTCTTCACCACGACAGACCGGTACAGCGCCCGCTTCACTGCGGACGCTGCACCTATCCGCCTATCGATCTCACGCTCCAGTTTTCCCTCATTCGTGAACAAGACCCCGAGATACTTAAACTCCTCCACTTGGGGCAGGACCTCCTCCCCGACCCGGAGAGGGCATGCTACCCTTTTCCGGCTCAAGACCATGGCCTCGGATTTGGAGGAACTGATCCTCATCCCGGCCGCATCACACTCGGCTGCAAACCGCTCCAGCGAAAGCTGTAGATCACGATCTGATGAAGCCAATAGGACCACATCATCTGCAAAAAACAGAGAAGCGATTCTAAGGCCACCAAAACGGATCCTCTCAACACCTTGGCTGCGCCTAGAAATTCTGTCCATAAAAGTTATGAACAGAATCGGTGACAAAGGGCAACCTTGGCGGAGTCCAACTCTCACTGGAAACGAGCCTGCGAACAACGACGCCTACCATTTCATTTTAATTGAATGGTCTCAACCGTCACGAGCGAATTAAACTCAGGTCCAGCGTGGCTGCGGGAGGTTCTGGAGATTTCCTGGTGTGCTGGCCTGATGTGTGGGCTGCAGGGCAAGCGCTCGTGTGTCCATAGACCAGCACACCAGGAAATCTCCAGAACCTCCCGCAGCCACGCTGGACCTGAGTTTAATTCGCTCGTGACGGTTGAGACCATTCAATTAAAATGAAATGGTAGGCGTCGTGTGTCCATAAATGAAAATAAAGAATTGACCAAGTTCAGGAAGGGGTCTGAATATTGAAATAACTAATATTGGAGGAGTGTTTTTGCATTTGTATTAATGGTACTATGTTCTGGTTGTCTAAAAATGTTGAGTCAGGTCCTCTGCATGGATTCTTCTTTGTTGAAACATTTAGTCTTTTATCCAAAAGACTTCTTCAGTCTGAAGAGCTGCAACAAACTCAGTCTTATAAATAGCAACTTATCATAGTGAATCAGCCAGTTTGCTGGTGACAGACAGAACTAGCTGTTCACATGATAAAGGAGGACCATCAGTCTTAGCAACTGATCGTGAAGCGCCCAGTATACTCCCACGTACGTCCGTTCATGCGTATACGTACGCAGAGGGTTCAGACATCATACTGGAGTATCCACCCTGAGCAGCTGCAGCGCAGCTCCACAGACGAGGGGCGTTTACCTATGGGACAAATTGAGGTAGCCGATTGGTCATTTGCTGACACGCCTACTGAATTGATTGACAGGTTAAAAAAAAGCGCTGGCAGCCTCAGCTGCAGCGCTGTTCTGTGTTTATATGTTGTTAATAAAAAGTTCCAAAAACATTTAAAAATCAGGGAGCGCTGGCCCTGCAGCCCACACATCAGACCAGCACACCAGGAAATCTCCAGAACCTCCCGCAGCCACGCTCATGACAAATTTGCTCATTTCTCATCATTTCAGTCATGGCGTCAACGGAGGAGGAAGAGATCACTGCCTTTTGGCAAAAAAACAAAAAAGGCCAGATCAGGGATGAAAGGGAATTTAATACATTGGTGTCACATACCAAACAGTCCGGCACCGGGCAGTTTATTGTGCCACACCGCACACAAATTGAGCTTTGCACGTACATGCCCTGCGGGGGTACGCTTGTACCTCTGCGTATGGACGTACGCGGGAGTATACTGGGGGCTTTAGAGCCCTGATGGTTGCTTGCTATTCACAAGGGGCTGAGTGAGTAAGAGCATTGTAAGAGGGGGACAGTTGGACATGGAGGCCTCTGCCCCTGTTTAATGATGGACAAGCTCTCTTCACAAAGATGGCCTCCTTGTGAGCTGGTATGACAATAAAAAAAATCCTTGAATCCTTCCTTTACTCCTCTCTCAAACCATCGTTCCATCAAGGATGTGCACAGCTTCATCCATGAACGAGATGGAGATGAGTGTAGTCCGCAGAGTCCTGGCCTGATGATGTTGATCTTCTGTGCTGGGCCATCCTTTTGGCCAGTGGCTGTTTGGTTTCCCCGATATAAGACTGATCACCCTCCTGACACTGAACAGCATACACAATATTACTCTGTTTGTGCCGGGGGACTGGATCATTGGGATGAACCAGTCTTTGCCGTAATTCTTCTTTGTTGAAATGTTTCGTCTTTTATCCAAAGGACTTCTTCGACTAAGACTGAGTGGCAAAAGACTAAAGAAGTATTTTGGATAAAAGACAAAACATTGTAACGTTGTAGCTCTGTGGAAAGAGTCATTCTGCTGCTAAGAGTGAACAGAACATCCCATACAGAACACCATGGACTTTGCGGACAAGGTGAGGGATGTCATCATGGAGACTGATGAAACAATGGTCTCTTGATGTCACATCACTCTTTACATACATTCTTGTTGATGATGCAGTGGAGGTGGTCTGTTTAAGGTTAAAATCAGACACCATTCTGAGCAGCAGAACGACAGGTATAAGTCAGCCCACTGTGAATTACAAGCAGTCGTCAGGGCACTAACAGTCAATTGTTAGGCTGATGGTCCTCCTTTTGCATGTGAACAACTAGTTCTGGCTGTCAGCAGCAAACTGGTTGATCCATTGTGAGAAGGTGCTGTTTGTTGCAGCTCCTCAGACTGAAGAAGTCTTTTGGTTAAAATACGAAACGTTTCAACAAAGAATAATCCATCCAGAGGACCTGACTCAACCTCGTTAGATTTATCTACCTGGATTATTGAGCAGCATCAGGCCATGTTTTGGTTGTACATTTTATTGAAAACTGATTAAGTGCCTTTAAAAATGGGCAAAACCGTAATTTTAAATGATTGAGACATAAAACAGTATTTATTCCTTGAACTGAAACAAAAATGAAGATGTTCTATACAGGTAATCCCCGACTTACGAGCGCTCTTACATACGAGGTTCCGGACTTACGAGCTGGCAAATTTTTGGAAAAAACGCAAAAAATACCGAGTTTTTCTGTGTTTTTTCACCACAGTTCGTTAGCTAAACATGTGGACACACGTTTCCGATCATTTTTATGCACTCATAAGCAGTTTTTCGATGAAAAACGAGTGTTTGTAGTCGCGCTAGCAAAACCGTTCCAACTTACGAGCGAAAATCCGGACTTACGAGAACATGTGCTTCGTGTTCCGACGTACGAATTTCCGGTTTACGAGCAACTCATAAGTACGGAACTCGCTCGTAAGTCGGGGACTACCTGTACATGATTAGCAAACATGACCTGATGCTTGTTTAAAAATACCTCCATCAGTGAAATGGTTTTTCCCTGGCCTCTAAGCTGAAGCTATCACTGTAGTTTGTGCTACGTGGATTTTGCAAACAGAGACAAAATATTGTTTTTCCCTACCCTTTATACATTATAAAAAGAAAAATTCACCTTTTTTCCTGACTCATAAACTTAATTCTTCTTTCACTCTGCGCCGAGGCTCTGTGCTCTAAACTAATCATGAGCTCCCCCCTCTTGAATCAGGCAAATACAGTATACCAGTATATATTTTTCTCCTCCTGTTAGACCAGCTTTCTCTGCTTAGCTGTCTTTTCTCTGCTCTTCTCCTTCAGCTCTTGTAGGGCCCCTCCTTGATTAACGGGGATCTAACGATCACCCCTTTGCTTCCTTTTGCCCATCTCATTTCTCCTTTTTTAAAATGGTATCAGATCTCATTATTAACCCTGCACGCTGCTTCTCTTCAGGCTGTCTGTGTGTCTTGTTCTTGTTACTCCATCATGTCCCTGCAATACAGCACCGCTCCTTTTGATGAAATCACACCAAACGTTTGTCCTGGCTCTCTGCGTTGCAGGCAGTGGACATCAACAAAAAGGGCAAAGACACTAAACATCCCATGTACAGACGACTGATCCACACTGCTATGGACGTCACCAGCATCCAAGAGGTAACAAATTGTTCAGTATGAGTTGGGTATGACTGTCATCTACTACTATATCAAATGATAGGTCAATATCTGTAAAATTGATCAAGCTATAGGTGAGTTGTAGGCTTGATTACTACCTGAATATAAGCTGCACCCACAAAATCTTAATATATATATATATATATATATTTTTTTTTTTTACACATGTAGGCTGCACTTGTCTATAAGCTGCAGGTGTACACCTTGCAACATGAGATATTTACACAAAGATTTTTTTTAATTTACTTTTAATTAAATACGTACCAGTAATATACACAAATATGTACAGTAAATGCTTTTTACTGTTTTGCTTTGTTTTTTTCACTGTGACCTGTTCAGTAATTTCATTGGTGTTAAAGGAAACAAAAGCTCTCTTGTCCTCTCCCCTGCCCTGATCGTTTGCTCAGAAGGAACACACGTTTATGTCAGAATTAAACATCTTTATTTTTACAGACTACAAAATGTGTGAATTATACATATATTACCTGACCTCAAAGGGCCCCCCCATACAATTCTGACATGTATCCAGTCTGTTCCCACATTTATAGACTTGTTTATCCACCCCGTAACACTTCCTGTTTTCAAATCTTATCCAATAAACACTTTGCGGACTCTCTGAAGTCCCTGTCCAATCAATCAGGCACACATTAGCTGTCCTCTCTTTCCACTGAATACGTGACACATAAGCACCAATTTTACATAATCTTACAAAGACTGTGAGATTCTGATTATCCCCTCGACAACTTGTTACATTATAAAGTCTTACTAAAGTTGTTCTGACCAATTAAGCTATGGTACTCATCATTACTTATTTTATAATCCACACACGTACTCAAATGATGTGAACTATAATTTAACTTTATAGTTAAATCTTATTTAACTTAAATAAACATTTATATTTACCAGCCCAATATTATGTTATTTTCCACAATTTAATCATCAAATGTTATTTTATTTCTAACATTGGTCAGATCTTTTGTGTTTTTTACTTTTATTTATACAGGTAGTCTCATTGAGTCATGAGGGACCCCCCCCACCCCAAAAAAGAGATGTGTAGTGGGTAGGGCTTTAACAGAGTACCCGAGTAATCGACAGATCGAGTCCTAGGACTTCTATCGAGGTTTTCAACTCGAGTACTAGTAGTGACATCATCACAACGCAGTTACACCACTAAATCAACTCCCTGTTTGTAGCACGTTGAGAACTCTATTGTGGGTTAAACCCAACCAAGCCACTTTGAGCTGAGCAACTGGAAACAATCAAACTTTAACAACATACAAGAGGCAGATCTATATCACAGACGTCCACCTCACTCATGGTGTGGCCAGAAGAACACTAACATACCGCTAAGCATTATGGGAAAGACAACACATCCACTCCCCAACTTCCTGTTTGGAGCTCTGTGACCACCGTAGATTGTGACAGTAGGGGGCGGTGTTGCATTGCAGGTCACATATGGTGTAACAACCGCCCCACTGTTTTTAAGTTTCGTTTTTGACGTGCCGAATGTTTCATTAACTTTTTCAACTTAATAAATTATAATAACTAATAGTTTTGTTTTTCCTGTGACTTATCTGCAGTATGATAAATGATAGGAGCATAATATATGCTCTCAATGTTTTGTTGGTCTTTTTTTGTAAATGACATTTTTATGCATTTTTTTTTTTTGCATCTTAAGATCCTATGACATCATCGACTACTCGAGTTCTACTCGAGTTTTTTTATGTTAATGTAGTGAGATAGACCCCTCATCTCTGACCTGGGTTTGCACCTTTTCGCATCTCTCTGAAACTCTGAGTGGTACACTGCTCCTGAGGCTCTCAAGGAGACAAGTGGACACTATTTTATTACATTATTTTGAATCAAAACACAATAAGTCATAAGAGACTCTCTTATTCCTCTATTTTTGTGTTAATGAATAACCTTGTGTTACTTGTATAAGCATTATTGAATTCAATGTTTGTTAAGTCAAAGACTGTTTAATTCAAACTGTTTAATTCAAGTTGGAAATCCAATGTTATTTCAAAATAATGATCACTTCTTCATATGATGAATCAAACGTGAAAGTGAATTAATATGTCAGACTGAACTCCTCAGTTTTGTTAGAAGTTAGAACACAGTTTTAATCAGTTGTTTTATGAAGCTGGCTCCAGTCTAATCTGTTTCTCTCTCTTCATTCTAAACAACTTCTTCTCTGTTCTAAAAACTGATCCTCTCCTATCTGAGTGACCTTTATCCACTGGTTTGTTTGGACCAATGGGGGAAGAACAAGTCACTGATAGTTCTAAGCTTTGCTGGAACTTGCAGAGTTTGCTGAGGACCTCAAGCCATGAGGTTTCCCCAAAGAGCTGAATGAACGCCAGTCACACGCTAAGGACACGTCATTCAGTTAAAGACTTATATAACATGCCAAGTTATAAGTCATCTTCAAAAGCTGAAAAGCTCTATTTTAATGAAACTCCTTCAAGGAAGCTTTTATCTTGAAAAGCCAACCGGAACTGAGGTCGCTACTTCGGTAGGTCGAGGCAGATCTCATGGAAGCCGCTGGAAGGTGAACAGCTGAAGCCTGATCAACATGAGAAGCACGGACGGACGGTCTGTGTACGTTGAGGCTAATCTACTTTACCGTAGCCGAGATGAAGAATCTTCGCCAGGTAAAGAGTTGTTGTTCCCCGCGGGCGACAGTCTAGCTGAAGCCGCTGAAGAGTGTGCTTTTCCTGGTTAAAAACACATCAAGATAATGCCTCTCCTCATCCTCCATTTTCCACCTTTCCTCCATTTTCTCTTCACTGAAACTTTCTTATTAAGTTAACTAAACCAGTTAACTAAACTTTAAGTTTATTGTGCCAGCAGAGTATAAGTTATTAAAACCCATAACTTTATTCTCAGAGTCAGAGTCAGAGAGTCAGAGAATCTTTATTGTCATTTGCACCGCATGTGGTACTGTTGTTCCTATGAAGTTACGGACGCGTATTTCATCTATGCTGAAGTTAATTATAGGAAAAATGATCAACCAATCATGTACATATGTTGTGATGTAAATTTATGATTCTGTTAAATAAATGGTCCAGTCCTGCTGTACCAACATAGTTTAACGTTTCCTGTGAATTACATCTGGTCTAGTCACAGAATTATTGATATTAATCTAAAAAGAGAGAACTCGTGAATGTTGATGATAAGTTTGTGTCAGATAAAATCTACTCAAATCTATCATCTGGAATATTGTACAGTCAGCAAAACTGACCGGTGCAATATCCCTACATTAATGTCAAGTTTTTAAATTATGTACTCGTTCAACCCCTAGTAGTGGGTGTGAGCGCCCAGGTATGATGAGGCTAAATGTTTTTGGCAGCAGGAAGTTTGGTAGCCTGTCCAAAAAAACAAAAACAAAACATAAATTAACCGCACCATTGTATAAGCCGCGGGGTTCAAAGTATAGTGGTTTGTTACAAAAGGAGCTGGCTGCAGGTCTCGGTCCACTGCAGCTAGCTGTTGCCAGCCGGTGGGCCTTAGGCCTCCTCTCGGCCCCAGGACCTGCCTCCAGCCGACGCTGCTCCCCCCAGCTCAGACCTCCCTCAGAAGCGGCAACTCACACTATTTAATAAATCAAGGAAACATGAATTCAGCTTTACCGATTGTATTAAAATCAAGGCAGGGAAAGGTTACAGTTTACAGCGCTGGCCTCTGGTTTGTGACGTGAGCAGGAACCAGAAGGGGCCAAATGTCCTGTGTCATTACAGATTTATAGGATAATATAATAGATTATAATAGATGTATTTATTTATATTTATATCCTGTCACTTGTATGAGGGGGAGTGACTAAGTGTGATCTCAACAGATCTTACGTGGTTTGACGTGTAAGGAAAAATGAGACGATGTTTCAAAAGCCTTTCTACGTGATGTAGCGAGCAAAATGAACGGCCCCGTTTAATCAGAACCGAGTCATAATTTCATTATAATCCTGTCTCTGAGCAGATCAGAAACTCGAGGTCAGTCTAGATAAATATCCAACAGGTTTATCATCTGGAAATTACGGTAGTTTTGAATGACCTCTTGAATTGTCTCGACTCCTGATGTTAGTCAGTTTTAGACGTTCATCTAATGATTGCTTTCTCAAATCCATGAAAAGGTTTGCGAGATCTTTTGGGAACAGACACACAAAGCTTGCGCAGGACAAACATCGTCTTGTTTTTGTCGTTTGTTGCATGTTGATAATCAAAAGAAGCAATTTCTGTGTTTCAAAGTCGACTTAAAACTTTTAACGTTGCTCATTCAGAACAAGAAGGGTCAGAATCTTTTATAGGCTGTAATTAGTTCAAATTAATCTAAATTTATCTGATTTTGTTTTTAACGTTTACTATCTTCAGTTTGTTTTTTGTGTGTGTGCGTGTGTAAGTGTGTGTGTGAGGTCAGACAGAACTTTGCTGTTCTGTGGTCAGTGGTGCATCACACACCTTTGCCAGACTGCTTGGATTTCTGCCCAGATGTGTGTGTGTGTGTGTGCACGCTTTAATAAGCCCACTGCCCTTTTCTGGACCTCCTGCACGTCGGTCACCAAACGTGCACTCGCCGTGCACGTGAATAGACCTCTTGGTGTTGTTTTTCTCTCTCTCAGCCCAACGTTCACTTTGTTTCCATACATGTGCTTCTCTTTCAGAACCTGTCTGAAGGAAAATATAAAAACTTTGAGGAGTTCAAAGCGGACGCTCAGCTGATTGTTCACAACATCTCCATCCTGTACGGAGGTGGGTCCAAGACAAGTTTTAATGAACATGTCCTACTTTCAGGTTGATTAGATCTTTTTTAAATGGACTGAAAGTAAAAAATATCTCAGAAAAGTGCTACGTACCACATCACATCTCCAAACTCCGTTTAGTGTAACAAGGTACGATGCTTAAAGGGAAGCGGCAAAGTGTTGAATGTAATAAATTTGACTTAAATAGTTGCTCTCATATATTAAATTTCTGCACAAGAGATTCAATTTTTTAAACAACTGTTGAGTTTTGAATGCGCCTCGGTTTTGTTCTTTTCTCTGAAATTATTAATTTCAGCAGATTTTTCACATTATCGTTTGCTTAAAGAAATGATATACAGTATATAATAATTTAAAATAATGTTTTTCTGTTTTTGTTTGTTGCAGTTCACAGTGACCAGGCTGAGACTGCACAGTTGCTCTTCAGTGACACATGCCATGAGGTACAAATATTTACCTTTTACCATTCAAAGCATTTAGGTTTTACTATTTATTTTAAAGAAAATAGTAGTAATTGTACACTTGAGTCATGGTTTGGTACATAACTCAGTAAGGGGGGAGCAGTTTGATACAACAAGATGGACATGTACCAAATACAAACTGATACATAGAAAGGAAATCAAGCCTTTGCTTGTGGAGAGTCTCTCAGGGAGCAGATGGTGTACAAGGATTTATCAACTGGAAACGTCAACATAAAATAAAGTCCAGTTGCACTGCCTTTTATTGTCTTCAGCCTGAACTGTAAACAGTGTCTTACAGCCAGTGTGTCAATTAAAATGTTTGAGAATCTCTAGAAATGTATTGCATTTCTAGGTTGGGAAAATGTATAAATCAAAGAATGAAGGGAAAAAAAAAGTATTTTTAGTTTTTTTTTAATTTGTTTTAGACTGTATAATAAAAAGTAACAGAACTGAAAAACATCTCATGTGAAAAACAAAACAAAAAAACAACAACATTGAGCTTCCCACCAAGTTGATGTTGAAAAAATTATGCTTGATGTGAGATAATGACATCTTTCTGCCATAAAACATGTATAAAATTGAAAATTTAATGAAGTTGAAGGCAGATTATGTTAGAATAATTTAATATTATCCTTAGTAGTTCATTAAATAAATATGCCACATAGGAGCAAGTCGATAATTTTCTTGGTCCCAGTTTAATCGTGCAAGATGGAACACAGTTGAAATGCAAGAATCAAGATGTTTACACGGCGCTTCGTCTCCAAATCTGCTCACCGAGAGCATAAAAGAGTCTTTTTTATAATAGTTATCAGTCAGACTCGAGGTCACACAACTCTTGCAGCCTCTTTACTTAGGACCTTGAGTTTAAGAGGTGAAGGCTCCATGCTCCTGCAGCTCCACTTCTGTCTAGACCAGGGGTCTGCAACCTGCGGCTCTGGAGCCACATGCGGCTCTTTGGGCCCTCTGCAGTGGCTCTTTCAAGCTTTGACCAAAACCAACATAGAAATGAATGTTATTGGTTGTTCTTACAAAGTTACATAAGTCATATCTTAGGAATCTGTCCAGATGATTTGACATAACCTTGTAAGAGTTTTCTATCTGGATAATTGAGCATGCATCGGGACTTTTTATTGGTTGTTATACCAACAACAAATAAAATTATATCAGCAGTTTTCATATTTCTTTTGCTAATATGTGGATACTAAAATTAATACAAGAAGTAAATCATGCTCACTTTAACTTTATGCTTTATTTCTATACTTTATATTTTCCACAAAAAAAAAAAAATCACAGGTCTACATACTTCAGTTTTTTTTAAATATAATATTTTTTTCCCATCTTTACAATAATCTGTTTTTTCTTTTGTTTTAAATTGTAAAAATATTAATAAAAATTATTAGATATTTTTGGTATTATGTGGCCCCTACTGGACACAAAAGTCTCCTCCAACAAACCTAAAGTGGTCCATGGGCCACCACTTGATGATCACTGTTGTAGCAGGTTGTAGCTCTGGACACGTTTCATTTAGTGAACGAAGGCTCTAAAATGGCTCTTTTGGTTGTAAAGGTTTCAGACCCCTGGTCTAGACAAAACACTTAACACCACACATGGTTCATCTACATTTGACATTAATAAGTGAAAAACATCTGTGACCTTTCACATCTCCATCAGATTATAGGGTGATTAACCACGATGGGCAGAGTGACTCAAGCACAAAAATACTATTTATGATCCCACCCACTTTGCATTGACGACCCCGCCCACAGCGGGGAAATGAGTCACAGTGGCAAATCACCTCCGCTTGAGAAGATCCGAGGAGAGGAGAGCCGAGTGGAGTCGCTCTTGTCAACGGCAAAGTGGCTTTTAAGCGTGCACACTTTTCTAGATGGAGCAGTGATTACCTGTGACTGCCAGGAGCCTGTTCCAAACCGTTACACCCCCATTGAATCACATTTACTGTACAAGTTCAGGCTCTTTCAAGAAATCCCCAACATTTATTGGATTTTAATTCATTTCTTCTTTTTACCTCGTTGTCCTTGTTCTGTTTTTCCTTTCTCTTCTGCAGTTAAACGAGTTGTTGTTGTGTAAGAACTGTTTCTACCTGTCGAACGCCCGACCAAACAACTGGTTCTGTTATCCATGTGTGAGTACCAACAAACCACGGTTCAGTGTTGTTTTTGACTGCCATTTTGATTTTAGTTTTAGTCTTAGTCTTTTAGACAAAAATACTTCTTAGTTTTAGTCAGTTTTAGTTATTTCTATATTTAATGGTTTTAGTCCAGCTTTAGTCGTCAAAAACTTAAAAACTTTAAGTCTAGTTTTAGTCTTTAAAATAAAAATAAAACATATTAGTCTTTACAAATTAATTTGAGTAATTTGTTTTAATATTGGAATCAAATACTGGTACTCCAAAAATGCCCAAAACAAAACGTTCTCACTTTGTGGCTGAGCCTTCAGGTGCCGCTTAAGATTCGTAGTGTTTTTTCCACCAAGTTTAAATCCACATTTACCTCCGTCTCCCTCGACGATACATTCGGTTCTTCTTTCAGTTGGGTTAAATACAAAACAAGTCCATAAATCCTTTCTGGGTTTGCGTCCACCGAGCCCCTTTGTATAACGTGTAGCATCTGCCATGGTCCAGTTTGAAATGAAGTCAAAGGTGAGCGCGCGGCGCATCAGCGTGGTCGGGTAGCAGTGGGCGTGACCAAACAGCTTACTTTCAGACACAGAATATAATTATGGGCAGAAATATTGTGCATTCTAAATTATTGATGGACCACCAACTAACATTTTCGTACAGTCTCATCTAGTGCTGGGCGATATGACGATATATATCATGGGGACGATAGAAACGTGTCTATCGTGCTACTTTCCTTCTATCGTCTCTATCGTGATAAATAAGAATAAAAAAATAACTGTCGCAAAGAAGCTTCATATTGTGGTTTTGCGAGATGATGGCGCTGCTTTATGTTTGACGCACGCGCGGGTTTGCGACACATGCTTTACGTTGTTAAACAGCTGCACAGGCAGCCCAAGAAGAAGAAATTTTACCAAAAAGAGCTTCCATTATTTCGCTCCGCTGAAACTCTGAGACAAAATGGGTCCAGAGGACACGAACCCAGAGTCCAACCGAGTCCGAACTCGGGTCCAGTTAACCAATACAAAACAGACCAGAGACACAACAGAACCGGAATCAAACGCAACGTTTTCTCTTTTCTGTTTCTTGCCTTGTTTACTCCCAACTTCCAGAGCGGATTTCTTCTTCGTGGGTTTTATTAGCAGCCGTTGTTTTACCGCCACCTGCAGGAAAAATTTGGACCAAAGTAGAAACTCCTTTTCTACTTTGGTCCAAATTTTTCCTGTACACACACATCGTGTTGTATATATCGTGATATATATCGTTATCGTGATATAAAAACGTCCATATTGTGATATAGGATATTTTCCATATTGCCCAGCACTAGTCTCATCTCGTCAACGAAAACACACACATTTCGTCATGTTTTAGTCATTAAAGAGCAATGTTTATTTTGTTACCGTCTCATTATTGTCATGAAAAAAGGGGGCGTCGACGAAAATTTTTCGTCATTGTCATCGTTAACAAAAACAACACTGCCACGGTGTCTCTTTGGCTTCAGGTAAAATCCTCTTGACGTCTTCTGGATTATTTACTTTGTGTGGGTTACTTTTGCAGACCCCCGGTCACGACTTGGTCTGGGCTAAGATGAAGGGTTTCGGCTACTGGCCAGCTAAAGTCCTGCAGAGGGAGGACAAGCAGGTGGATGTTCGCTTCTTTGGACACCAGCACCAGCGGTTAGCTTACTTGGAACGTTGATCGTTTTATTTAATCTTTAAAGGGTTTGAAAGTAATTAAATTTGTGTGGTTCTGTTTGGTGAATCGTTCTGGTCCTCAGAGCTTGGATCCCCGCAGACAACATCCAGGACATCAAGGTGAGCGTCCAACAGCTGCAGGTGAAACGCAGCGGCGGCTGGAAGAAGGCGTGCGAGGAGCTGGAGGTGTACCAACGCTTCCTGAGGGAGGGGCGCTTCTGGAAAACAAAGATGGATGACATCCCTCCAACACTGCAACAGAACCAAAATCAGAACCAGCGACAGCAGCAGCAGCAGCAGGAAGAGACCAGGCTGGAGCGGACGGAGGAGGCCGAGTCCAGCATCTCCTCCACCAGCAACGAGCAGGTCCGCCATGTAAGTGAGGTCGTATAAAGAAAATCTTTTTTTTTTTTTTTGGTCTAACAAAAAACAACTTCACCATACAGGGCTTGTATTATATTTTTTGTTTGTTTTTGTAAATCAGCTGTGAGTCAGGCTTAAACTTTTGTTTCAATTCTAGAAGAAAAAAAGCGTCTTTGTATTTTTATTTAATTCCTTTGTAATTTATGAAATGTGACACAATCACAACGCACTAAACCTTAAGAACTTGTCACCTGTTTTTGTGAGTAACATTTTTCAGGATGGTAAATGTAAACAACTACATTTACTTATTAATTTTATTTATTTAGACAGGTGTTCTCATTGAGACAGGTAGTCTTATTTACAATAGCTCTGTACCATTCTGCTGCAGAGGCGCATTAAAACTAGGGATGCACCGATCCACATTTCTCACTTCCGATCCGATCCGATACTTTATAACTGAGTATCGACCGATACCGATACTTTTCCGATCTGATACTGTTCAGGTATGTGACTCTGTATAATGAAACTTTCGTACCCAAACTATTCATTTTAACATTGTGTGAGATAAACCCAATGAAGACGCTCATAAGTCTTACAATAGGGAACCCACTGACTTTAACAGCACACAGAACAGGAGGCAAGTATACCACACCACACACATGTCCTCCTTACTCATGGTGCAGCTGAAAAAAACTAAAAAAGTCCTAAGCATGATGGGAAAGACAATACAGCCACTCTCCTTAACCACTAAGAGAGTGGATTTTGTTGTCTTTCCTATAATGCTTAGCGTTTTTTTAGTTTTTTTAGCTTTAGCTGGACAAACTAGTGGTTATAACTATAGGCTCTGTGCACAAGTGTCGTAAATCACTTGCGCATTGACAGGAAGTCGGGTTCCCAGCTTCCGGTCTAAGCCCCGTTCTCTGTTTACAAGAGCTGCCCAAGACACAAGTATCAGCTATGTTCATCGTATCGTTGATGTCTGGTCCCCTGCTCCGACAAGCAAACGTAATAAGGGATTTAAATTGCATATCTCAAGTTTCCTGCACAACTATGAGGGTAAGTAACGTTAGTTTAATCGCGTTGTGTTGTTGCTACCTGTTAGCGGCTAACGTTAGCCTATTAGCAACGCAATCTTTTTTTTGTGTACTCACGTTATAGAAACAGCTTTTCCACACTTAAACAAAACGGCTCATATTTTGTGATCCTTCTACAAACATGCTGCTCTTCTCAGTTTCATGCAAAAATCAGGACACAGGTGAAGTTGTTGTCAGGGCTCTGTGTCAGGTCCATGAAGAAAGCTGAAAAACCTCACCGTAGGGTGAAGCTAGGATTGTTCAGATGACAGTTTTAAGATTGCTGGTTCAGTAACCCCACGTTCCTGTTGTTAATGGGGATTTAGCTAAGATGGTAATTAAATGTCAGTGTGAGTCAATCTAGTACATTCAGCTACATGTTTACATTCTTGGTCTAATTATTTTGACCTCGTGTGTTTTTATGCAGCTCTCAGAAACTAAAGTCTTCACTCCCTCATGTGCACCTGCTGCTGAGAACCATATCACACCTGGGCAAAGGTAATGTTTTCTCCATAGAGACTTGATTTTACTTCAATTTTTATTGATTTTACTTCATTTTTTATTGATTTTACCTGTTTAACTTGTCATTTTATTGTATATTAAATTGAGTTTTTAGTTCACTGTGTGTTAGTGTACTGACATGTAAATACTGTACACACTAATCTAGGTTCTGCAGGCTCTGTGCTGCACAAGATTCATATACCTTGCCTCTTTGCTGCAGAAGCCTGGTGTTGGAGGAGGAGAACCACCTTCCTCCGCTTCCACACAGAGTCTGGTCTTCACCAACTCCCACCATAACCAGCAGCCGCCCCCGAGCTGCAGCACAAGATTTTGATGGCCGCTACAGTGACACACAAGTTATCCTGGACTGTACAGAACTACGGTGTCAAACACCTTCATCCCTGCTCCTCCAGAGTAAAAAGTCTTCTCTTTGGTCAGGAAATGGAGATATGAAGTTTGACAGAAAAGCTGATGGCACAGTCTTGAAGAAAAACAAAATGCTGTCATTTACTTATATTGACATTGTCTTACATTTGTAAGTAGATATTCTTGATGGAAACATGTACTGTTTTCTTTGGAGGTAAATAAAAATAAATGTCACATTTTTGTAAGTGCAGTACCTAAACATTTTATTGACCACTGTATTTTGGTATGTGGATATCTTTTAAATTAATTTTGTTATTGTACCTATGTAAAATAAAAATAAAGTTTTTTGAGAGGTCCAACTTTGAAAAACCTTGTTTATTTGATAGTGTCAAAAACAGGTGTAGTGATATAGGCCTTTGTCTTGACCTTCAAGTACACCTCTCCACATCTCTCTGAAACTCTAAGGGTTACACCTTCTTGAAGCCCTCAAGGAGACAGATGGACACTTATATATTTTTACAATTATTATGAATTAATGGACACTAATTAATCAGATTGAACTTTCTCTTTAATGTGTGTTAATTCAGAATTGATCTACAGTATATTTTTGTCATTATTAATGATGATCTGTTACTTTCATGAGCTATGACCTTCTGCTGGTTTTATTTCTGCAAAATAAGCAGACTCTGTCGCTAAGGCAGAAGTCAGGGTAAGAGCTGTTCTCTCCCTTCTCTTGTGTTGTCTATGAAGTTAGCCATAACATTTTTCTGTGCTCACAAGCAGGCCACCTGGCTGTTTATGTAAACAGTTTTCCTGCTGTCCGTCAAGAGTCTTTTCTGCCTATGGGATCATACTTCCATCTTTTATTTTGTTAACCAGCCTGTAGCCGTTGAGGAGGTGGGGAGACCCCACCTCCCCCATATAATGGGCACTTCCTATTTGGAAGTTAGAGTTTCGAGGAGTACGAACTGTCAACCTGCTCTCCTCTCTGAAAGCTGGAGACGTCCCGGTCAGGTGTCAACGACCCACGTCTCAGCTGGGATCATAGTAAAGCCTTACTTTGATCCATTCACTCTCCTTTCTGAAGAATTTGTTTTCTAAAGTTTTATTTTGAAAGTTCAACCAGTGCGATTGGAGTCTGTTCCTGCCGGTGAACGCGTGCTCCCGCTCGTCTGACCCAGTCATACACGCACGAAGTCATCTGGACGCTCACTGGACCACACAGTCCGTTAGTGTCCACAAACTTCTCAGTCCTCACCTCGCAAGACGTCTCGTCACCAGGTAAAGAGGCTTGTTTGTATGCTGCACGTGTGAGAAGCCCAGCTAAGATCCGTATGGGAAAGCTTGCCACCCTGGTTGTTTTCAAAATAATTAACTTTAGCTTAACTTAGCTCCAGAACTCCTTCCTCCTATTTCTTATTTTCCATAAGTATTTAATATGTTTGTTTTCATCATGGTAAACTTTAAGTAATGTGCCAACAGAAAGGTCCAACTGTCTGTTTGTTTTAATTTGAATTCTTGTCAACGTAGTTATTAAATCAGAGCTAATATCGATACAAATGTTTAATGTAATTCTTGTGATAGTTTCAATAAAAGGTCTATTT
>JBBPBX010009398.1:9757-20641 GCA_038048925.1 Garcialebias charrua
ATACTGTGGATCATGACATCTAATGTTATAAACTCTCAGAAATTGGTTTCTTTGATCCCACTATTGGTTAGTTTTCTAATTATCTCTTAGATTGGAGGCAATGTGTTCAATATAACAGTACTTCGTCCAGCTATCTAACTGTTAACAATGGTGTACCACAAGGTTCAGTCTTAGGACCCACCCTCTCCACAATCTACATAAATAATGTAGGTCAGATCATTCCTTGGGAATCTTGGTCAAGGCAGATCTCTCTTTAAAGCCTCATGTCGAAAACTTGATCAAGAAAATGAAATTAAAATTGGGTTTACTTTCAGAAATAAATCTTGTTTAACTGTGAATGCTAGGAAATGCCTTGTATTTGTTACTTTCCTTCTAGCCATTGACTACGGTGACATTATTTACATGAAAGCTCCTGCAAGCACCTTATAGACGTTGGATGCTGCCTATCATGGTGCACTAAGATTCATAACTGGTTGTACTGTACCCATCACTGCACTCTGTATTCACCGGTTAACTGGTCATCATTAACTTCATGCAGACTCTGGTACATTTCATCTTTAAATCACTCCTTGGTCTGTTTCCTTCTTACATCTCCTCCTACATGTCACTTCATCAGTGCAGCTACAGCATGCGCTCTCGAGACAATTACATGCAGTGTTTCCTGAGTGCGGACTGAATTTGTCAAAAGGGCCTTCTCTTACTCTGCTCCTGAAACCTCTTGCAAAACGATCAGAAACTGTCGACTTTGACCTCTCTAAGGGATTGTAAAAGACTTAAGTTCAATGCAGAACGGTGTCACAACTGGTAGAGTTGCTGCCTCTCAGCGAGCAGGTCCTCGGTTCAAATCCCGGTCCGGGGGGCTTTCTGGGTGGAGTTTGCATGTTCTTTCCATGCATGCATGGGTTTTCTCCGGGTACTCCGGTATCCTCCCACAGACAAAAAACATGCATGTTAGATTGACTGGTAACTCTAAATTGTCCCTAAGTGTGAGTGAGAGAGTTAATGTTTGCTTGTCTCGTTTGTCTCAATGTGTCCCTGTGATGGACTTGTGACCTGTCCAGGGTGCACCCCACCCCTCGCACATGGGCACCGGCGACCCCCCATGACCCAAAATGGAAGAAGCAGGTAAAAGATAATGGATGGATGGATGGAAAAGTGCATCTGGAAAGTATTCAGTGCTTCACTTTTTCCACATTTTGTCATGTTACAGCCTTATTCAAAACTGTATTAAATTAATAATAATAATAATTAATTCAATTTATAACGCACTTTTCATTACTGAAAATCTCAAAGTGCTACACATATATTGAATGCTACACACATTCATAAACCGGTGGCGGCAGACTACCATGCAAGGTGCTTTCCAGTCCTACCGGGAGCAACTCAGGGTTAAGTGTCTTGCCCAAGGACACAACGACACATGGTGCGGGTCCCGGGAGTCGAACCGCCAACTTTCCGATCGGGAGACGACTGCCCTTACCACTACGCCACGGCCGCCCCTGGGATTTAATTTAATTAATCGCTTTCCTCAAAATTCTACACACAATACCTCATTATGACAATGTGAAAAAACATTTTCTTTTTGCTAATTTATTCAAATGAGAAAAATAAAAACTCGCTTTTACCAAAGTATTCACAGCCTTTGTTTGCCATGAAGCTCAAAGTTGAGCTCAGAAGCATCCTGTTTCCACTGACCATCATTGAGATGTTTCTACAACTTAAATGGATTCCACCTGTGGTAAATTCAGTTGATTGGACTTGATTTGAAAAGGCACCTGTTTCACAGTTGACGTCAGAGTACAAACACCAAGCAGGAAGTGAAAGGAATTGTCTGTAGACCTCCAAGAGAGGATTGTGTTGAGGCACAAATCTGCTGCTTTGAAGGTCCCAGTGAGCCCAGTGACTTCTATCATTCATAAATGGAAGAAGTTTGGAACCAAAAAGACTCTTCTTAGAGTAAGTAAGTAAGTAAACTTTATTTATTTAGCACTTATCATACACTCACAAAGTGCTGTACAAAATACAAAATAAAAGCATAAAATAGAACAAAACAAAACAAAAATAATAACAGCTGATTAATAAAAACAGTTAAAAACAGCTGATAAAAACAGCTAAAATAAAACATTTAATTAAAAGCTTGTCTTAATAAAAGCGTTCCCTTTTCAGTCAGATTCACTCAGTGCAACATATGACTATGGGAATCAGTGCTGGACAGCGCTAATCCAAAAATTTGTTCCGCTATTTCTAAAGCACTTATTGATTTATTTAGGTCCACAATTTCAAAAGCACTTATGTATTACCAATGCTAGCGGACGCTAATGCTAACACGCTAACCGCCATTTTGAACAGGGCAAATGTCGAAATACTTTTTTTAATCCAGCAGATTTGACCATTTGAACCGGTTAAGCTCAGAAAAACCTTGTGCTATAAAGTCAGTACAGCACAAGGTTTTTCTGAGCTTAACCGGTTCAAATGGTCAAATCTGCTGGATTAAAAAAATATTTCGCCATATGCCCTCTTCAAAATGGCGGCCGGCAAATGGCGAAATACTTTTTTTAATCCACCAGATTTGACCATTTGAACCGGCTAAGCTCAGAAAAACCTTGTGCTATAAAGTCAGCTAAGAAATATATTTTTTCTCAGCAAAGAAATAATTGTTTTTACCGTGTTTTCATGGAAAGTCCTTATCTTCTGTGGCCGTCGCGGCCGCCATTTTGAAGAGGGCATATGGCAAAATACTTTTTAAAATCCAGACGCGTCGCGTAGGCCGCTGAGAAACATCCATAAGTTCACCCTCCATGTTAAAAACTCTTCGTCTGACTCTTCGAAAACAAGCAATAAGGCTGCAGAGTAACACACTGGCTGCTAACTGAGAGCGCTCGCTCTAGCAAAGAGACTGAGGGGACGCTTTTTTGTCACGGACCACATCCGGCGCTGACAGGATATGGTCTGTTAGCAGTCGTCCGGGCCTGTAAATACGTTTTTTCGTTTTTACTGATAGATAATTAGTTATTATCGGTACTGCATTTTAAATAAAAATAGCGCAAATCCGCTTATGAATTATAAAAGTTAGTCAAAACGTTGTTACGCTGACAATAACGTTAGGTTTGTTGTAAGCGGATTAGCGCATTAGCGCTCCCTGGCGGTCGGAGGGCCCACCACTGATGGGAATTGTGCCGCCGCGCTTCACCTGAAATAATACATTCACACCTTTTAAGGCAGGTGGGCGTCAGCAAGGAGGCCCCGCCCTCTTTGCATAAAAGAGGTTGACACTCCACCTTCATCCTCTTTTATGCCCTTCACCTCGCTTACACTTGAACTTTGTTGGACTCTCTCTGTGACTGCATCGCTCGTCTGGAGGTGTGCTCGCTCCCTACCCTGAGCGTACAGAGAAATTTCCTTCGTACTGCTGGGTTAGCGAAAGCTAGCCCAGTGCCTTTTATTTAACCTCAAGGTTTTTTCTTCTCTCTTCGCAGCTTCGCTCGACGGTGCTAACTGCGTCACTAGCTACCTGGCTAACGGAGATTAGCAGGCTAGCCAACGAGAGCGACTCGACGAGAGGACGTCTTCGGACCATGTTAGCTACAGCTAACGAGCTCGACTCTTCTCAGCCATGGCTTCAGAGAAGGGAAAGCGAAAATCCAAAAATTCTAAGACCAGCAGGCCAGCGAGCCCCAGCTCCCGAGCCTGCCCCAGCAGCTGCGGCTACTCCCTTTCTGCGACAGACACCCACGAGGCCTGTCCCGTCTGCCTGGGGATGTTGCACGCTAAGACAGCGCTGGAAACCCCCAAGTCCTGCCCTCACTGCAGCCAGATGCTTGAGACTGTGAGGAAGCGTCGAGTGGACATCGTGGTCATGGCCATGGATGGCTCCATGGCGGCACGGGACCCAGACCTATACCATACCATACCATTTTATTTATAAAGCACTTTAAACAGGAACAAGTCCAAACCAAAGTGTTGAACAAACAAACAAACAACAGGTAACACACACAATGAAGTACAACACGAAAAAAGGCAGTCGACCTGGAGGACAGCGGCCACGCTAAGATGGACATGGCGGCCCCCGTCGGGGACTCCACCGTCGAGTTTGATACAAGAAGCCTGTTACATGCAGATGAGCTCTCGCTAACAGCTTCGGGTGAAATATCAGACAATGAGGCTGAAAACGAGGACAAGGGAGAAGAAGAGGACTTCTCCCAGAGTCCAACGATAGCTCAACCAGAGACAGATGTCTCCATCCCCGCTTTGTTCGACCTGTGTCGCAGAGCGGCGGACACGCTACGGATCAGATGGCCAGAAGCCCCACCTCGCCAACAGATTACGAGGTTGGCGGGGAACTACTTCTTCGCGAAGCAGCAGTCGGCCACAAGGCACAGGATGCCGATTTTTCCAGATTTCCTGACAGAGCTGGCTTGCACATGGGCTGAACCCAGAGCTCCCATGCTTCTGCCTCTCTCCTAGTTCCTCGACGTCGCCGGCATGGAGGCAGCAGGTATAGCCACCATCCCGCAGATGGAGGACACGCTGGCGGCCCACTTAGCCCCCAGAACATCGGGCTACAAGCCAACTCTGCCTAGCAAGGCCTGCCGTACCTCTGCCTCCCAGCTCGAAAAATGTTACCGAGCTCAGGGCCTCGCGGTCCGCTCCATGAACGCCTCGGCCATGATACAGGCCTACTTGGCGGAGAAGCTACAGGACCTCCAGCAAACGACGAACAAAAAGAGTGTGGCAGAAATCCTGGAAGAAGCCCGCAGGGCCACAGACTTTGTCCTCAGGATGATAGGGACCGTGGCCATCGCTCAGGGGACATGCATGGCTGAAGTGGTCATCGCCCAGCGCCATTTGTGGCTGACCTTGACTGACCTGCCAGAGGGCCAGCGGTACCCGTTTCTCCACCACCCGATCGAGCCGGCGGGGCTCTTCGGAGGGGCTCTGGAACGCATCCAGAGCAGGCTGGAGCAAAGACGAAAACAGGCTGAAGCCCTTCGCGAGGGGATGCCGAGAAAAGCTTTCGCCCCCCCAGAGAGGCCAGTGGGAGCAGAGCCGTGCAGCATCGACACCGCTCAGCCACACGCCGCCCTCCACAAAAAAGGCTAGCGATCGACGGAAAGCAACGGCTGACACCTGCAACAGGACTGCCTCAGGCTGGCCAGGCTTGGACCAGGAACAGGTTCGTTCCTCGCTTAGCGGTCCTGCCGAGATCTTCCTTGACGAACCGGGACCTAAGGCAGAAGTTGGCCTGACGAAAAGGGACCACTTCGCAGTATTACAGGTTTGCCCGCCCATGAGGTACGGGAACACAGACTTTTAAACCCAGACTTTATTTGTAAAATGCAACAAAAAGCTGGTGAAATTTGTGTGTTTGTGTACAAAACATGTTTCTGCTATGTGTGTAAAAAAGACAATTTGCTCTTTAAAACACAAAAATAAAGTTTCAAAAGCACATGATCCTGCCCTGTGTCTTGACTCAAAAAAAACAAAAACAAAAACATAGCACCATTTTTATGAAAACAGACTCGATAAAGGGAGAACGGAATCACCCCTCCTCCCTTGTGAAACGCAAGGTGTCAGGCAAGACAATGAGCCTCAGCAGGACGTCAGGGGACTGTCTGCCACAGGCAGACTTCCTGGCGACCGCTGGAGGACAGGTCAGCTCGTCGAAGGGCGTTCGGGTGGGGGTCACTGCTCCTCCTCCCGCACCCCAGACACAAAAACAACCCAGAATACACATGCCCCACAGGCTCAGCGCACACGCTCAGGCCTGGAGGGCGTGTCGTCCAAACACGTGGGTCATGTCAACCGTCAGTCAGGACCTCCGGTTGCAGTTCCACAAGCGGCCACCCCCTTTCACGGGGGTGCTGCTGTCAAACATAACCCCAGACCGTGCCCACGTTCTACGGGAAGAAATCACTACAATGCTACAGAAAGGAGTAATACATGTTGTTCCAAACCACAGTGTACACAAAGGTCACTACAGCAAGTACTTCCTCGTGCCAAAACGAGACCAGGGCTATAAATGTCAGGCTAAACATAGCCTGGCCCTCGCCTTCCTGCACAGCTCCGCTCAATTCTCATTTCCCTTCACTGCACAGTCTGGGACTGCACCCACCCACAAGGATTTCTCCGGTAGATTTTTGTTCGGACCAATCAGAGAACAGAAGGGGTGGAGTTTTGGACCCTAACCCACGCCCCCACCAGTCCCAGCGCGCAGAGCCCTATAAAAGGGCTCTGCCAGCGCTCAGTCAGCGAGCAGCGGCATGTTCTCATTCAAAGCGATGCAAAGCGATGCAGGATTGTTTTATATGTGACACAAATTTATTAATTTCCCCTTCTTAATCCCTTATCTGGAGTTTTCTTTTGTTTTGTTTTTTCCCAAAAGTTAAGTAATCGCTCCCTCGTCCTCCTTCTCCTCCACCCTCCTGCTGAGTAAAATGAACACGGAAATGCCTCAGGTTGTCACGAGAATTAAACTCGGGTTTTAGTTGCTGACCGAGTCCCATCAGATTTTCTGGTGTTTTGGTGAGCTGGACCAGCGATCCATGGTTTGATTTTATTGTATTAAAACGTTTTATAACATAAACACAGAATTTGCGCAGCGAGAGAAACGCTGCAAGAGGCGGAGCAGCTGTCAGTCAAGTTCACCAGAGCACGGCATCATTCAAAGCGATGCAAAGCGATGCAGAACTGTTTTATATGTGACACAAATTTATTAATTTCCCCTGCTTAATCCCTTATCTGGAGTTTTTTGTTTTTTTTCTCCCAAAAGTCAAGTAATCGCTCCCTCGACCTCCTTCTCCTCCACCCTCCTGCTGAGTAAAATGAACACGGAAATGCCTCAGGTTGTCACGAGAATTAAACTCGGGTTTTAGTTGCTGACCGAGTCCCTGCAGATTTTCTGGTCTTTTGGTGAGCTGGACCAGCGATCCATGGTTTGATTTTATTGTATTAAAACGTTTTATAACATATAAACACAGAATTTGCGCAGCGAGAGAAACGCTGCAAGAGGCGGAGCAGCTGTCAGTCAAGTTCACCAGAGCACGGGGGGTGGCTCTGAGGGGAGGGAGCAGAATGCTTTCCCTGTTCAAAATATCCAATGGTTTTGTTCCTAAGCAGAGGCCACGCCTCCAGCAAGAAACGTTTTTCAATGGGAAAAGTCCAGACCCTAGTACAGTATGAAGCGAAGTGAAGGACAAGGGTCTGGTTTAAACCAGGCTAGGCTAAACACAAAAGACATACTTTTATTGCTGAAATATAACGATTTCCAGGCCTCAACTTTATTAGTTTTTTTAATTAATTGAGTACTGTATTATTAATAAATAGACAAGAAACAAGTAACAATAAATGAAAAATACATTGTTAAATTATAATATTTGACAAAATAAATTGACTTCTGTTTTGTGAAACTTTCCAAAACTCACTATGAAAACAAAATGAAAAAACACACACACACACACACACACACACAAACAAGAACAAGTAGAAAGTACACAACTCTCAACTACACTACAGTATCTGTAACCAGTCTCTGCATTATACTTATAACAAGCCAATCTCTTTAAGATGTCATGCCATCAAATGTCATCATTTGTAGTGATTGGTTGATTGCTTTTTTGCCTAGTATGAATCAAACCAGGAATATTTGTGACTTTGAAGTTTTCATGTTACAAAAACTTGTGATATCATTGTGACAGCAGTACCTACAGCCATGCAGGATCCAAACTGATGGTGATAAATTCAGTAACTTGTGTTTTTTGTTGATTGTAAATTTGCACAAGTAACAACTTAAGAGCAATAACTGAGCATTTACGTATATAGGCAGTTTATTTTCACACTTTAGCAACATTTGATATAGTTGTTTACTATTTGGAGTACACATTAAATTCCTTTGTCAAGACTTGCTGCAATTTATTTGTCATTTGCAATGATTTAATATCTGTTTCTTTGAGTTGCCAGTTCCTGTGGAGATGCTACTGATGTCGTCCTGCCACTCCCTGTAAACAGCCCAGATATAGTAGTCCCTCGATACTTCGCAGTTCGTTTTTCGCATACGCGCTCGATGGCGGTTTTTCCAAGTAAGACCGGACATGACACACAATTACCTGATTGATGGATGAGCAGCATGATCTGCATGGAATTTTTATTTAAAATGAATTATTTTAATTTAGTTAGCACCTGCTGCACCTGTGTGTAGTCCATAGCTGCAGGAGAAGCTTCCTCCTGCAGTGTGTCAATCTCCGCTCTGCAGTGGAGAAGGGGACAAGGCTGAGAGCGCTGGCAGTGAGCTGAAATCCTGATATTCTGTGCTCTTTTAGAGCATTTAGAGTTTAGAAACATTAACCGTGTTTCCATCTATTTTCAATTGGAATTTTGAGCGAATTTTTGAAAATTCACAAAAATGTAAATAAAAAATTATGCGAATCAGAAGTGTTTCCATCAACTGGCTTGAAGCGAATCCACCAGGCCACGCAAAGCGGCATTACGTCAGACGTCAGCGTTACGCACGTCTACAGTAAACAGGAAGTAGCGGTTGAAAACAGGAACCGAACCACACATCTCGGCAAAATGGAGAGAATATTTCAGGAATGTGTTGCTATCGGGCAAGTTGTATTTATTCTGTCATGCCAACTAGTTTTAGCGATGTTACAGCGGAAACAGCTGATCAGTCACATGACGTGAATGTTCGCTACGTCAGAACTGAGTCGGCAAATCTGTTTCCATCTCTCGTTTTGTGCATCAGCTGTTTCGAAAAACCACCTCAAGCGAGCGTATCAACTTTTTTGCGAATTAGAGGAAGTTAATTTGAATCGTGCCGTTTCCATTCACCTTTTCTGATGCGATGCTTCAAAATGTGCATCAAGAAACCTTGATGGAAACACGGCTCGTGTTTAGAATATTGCAAGATTGTGGGAAGGGTTTAAAACACCTTTATGTTTATGTATTAGGGCTGGACGCTATGGCCAAAAAACTGTATCACAATATATTTCTTAATTTCGGCCAATAACGATATATTGATATAAACAATATAAAGCCTCAGAAAAACTGTACAAACTGTTCAAATACACTAATGTTCACCTTGTATTTGTATTTAGCATTCAAAGAAATTTGATATCACCGTCAAATAAACATAAAACTCTCAACTTTGTCAATATTAATAGTTTTAACATTAAACGATAACATAACCTAACCCATGCTGCAAACGTCTGCGTTTGCTGCATGGGTTTCTCTTTTGCTACAGCTAGGTGGAGTTGTTTCAGGGACACATAGGCTAAAACTTTTATTGTGCTTTATCTTCTGACTCTCAGTATAGATGGAATATATTCTATCAAGTGGAAACTTTTCAGATGTTGGAACAAGTTAGATGTGTTCCCACCACTAGTTGGAGCAACCCTCCGGTACATTTTGCAGTACACTAGCCGAACCACTTCCACACTGCCAAATTAGTCTTTCCTCTCTTATCAGTGATGTCATCTGCTTTCTCCACTTGTGAAAGCTTGTTCAGTCACATTCTGACGGTCATGGTCACTCACTTTGAAGTAAAAACTTACAGCAAGTTGGAGCTTAGCTTAGCCTAGCCTAGCCTAGCTTGCTACCACTGACTCCTCCGAGCTGTGTTTTACATCATCTTATGTAGATGTATCACAGCTTTTTCTGTTCAGGTAGAAACTGAAGTGGCTGCTTCAACACGAACAGAAAAAGAAATGTGTCAGTGAAACATTGTCACTATAGTGTAATATTTATCAAAAATGTGCTTAAAACTCATATCACCGTTATTGAATAGCTACTACTTACACTAGTATTCCTACTTTGTGATTTTTCACTTGTCGTGGGGCTTCAGCGTATGGATCCCCTGCAATAAATGAGGGACTACTGTATATCACATCCAGAGATCAGTCTAACTGGGCTGTACCATGGTGCATATCAGTAGAGGGAGAAGTTAAAAACTGTAATTTGATTTTTACATCTTTGACTAGGTAAAATGTGTTACTGGCAACATTTTTCTTTCATAGGTTACTTTTAAAGCTCCGCTGACATCATCTTTTAACTTTCCATAAAATGGCACAACATATATATATATATTAAGATTGACCTCTGATCGTTTTTGCTAAAACAATGTGAAATTAATGAAAATTCCTCTCCAAAATAGTTTAAAATTAGCGCCGTTTATTTACACGGTAAATTCGGGTTTTTCCGGTAACGTGATTGTGACGTCAGACACAGATATCTGCTCCAACCGCACATTTAATACAATGGAGAAAGATACAAACGCATCCATCGAATTTAGCCATTTAAAACTTTAGATTTTAGCGATTTGGCTTCAGTTCGTGAAGAAGAAGTTATTTTGAGTGATCAAAAATCAAACAGCATGGTTTCTTTTGTCCGTGCTGCCTTTTTTTTTCAGGAGAGGTTTCACATTCAATAAGCGAGCAGCAGATGGCAGCAAAGCCATTGTGATCCCTCTTACAGAGCACTGTAATATTTATCACGATGGCTTTGCTGACATCTGCTGTTCACTCCATGAATAACTTCTTCTTCACGAACTGAAGCCAAATCGCTAAAATCTAAAGTTTTAAATGGCTAAATTCGACAAACGTGTTTGTATCTTTCTCCATTGTATTAAATGTGCGGTTGGAGCAGAGATCTGTGTCTGACGTCACAATCACGTGACCGGAAAAACCCGAATTTACCGTGTAAAAAAACGGCGCTAATTTTAAACTATTTTGGAGAGGAATTTTCATTAATTTCACATTGTTTTAGCAAAAACGATCAGAGGTCAATCTTAATATATATATATGTTGTGCCATTTTATGAAAAGTTAAAAGATGATGTCAGGGGAGCTTTAAGCACTACTTGGATTTTGTTGCAAACACTACTTGTATTTTA
>JBBPBX010009398.1:20882-47418 GCA_038048925.1 Garcialebias charrua
AGAAGTTTACAAGGTTCAGGTTTTCCCTAATATACACATTAAAATTTAAAAAATGCTTCTAAAGAACATTTTGTTGTATAAGAACATAAAAACAAACCTTTGTCTTTCACAGTATATCTGAGCTGCATGACACCAGCATGCTGCCTATCCTGTTTTTATCTGTACCATCACAGCCAGCATCGCTCTCTCTCTCTCTCTCACACACACACACACACACACACACTCACACACTGTCTGAGAACTAAAGGAGGCAAACCATAACAGAAATGTCACTATTAAAAAAATTAAAAATAAAGTCTAACAATTATAGGCAGGGTGAAGCTTTCGCTCTCTGTCAAAGACGTTGAAAAACATATTAATGAGTTTCCCATATATACACTGTTGCTCCATATACTGTATTGGAATAGATTAGCCTTCGCTGTAATGTTTACTAATACTGTCCAAAATGCTGCAGCTCGACTTTTAACTGGTAGATAAATATTTGAGCTCATAACTCAGGTCCTGGCATCTCCCAACTGGCTTCCTGTCTGGTTCAGAAAGATTTTATTGCTTATTTTAAATTTTGTAAAATGTTCTAACCTCCTCTTATTTAAATTACTTCAGCATTCACATACAAGTAATAAGACTCTGGTCAAACAGACCTGCTCCTAAATCCAGATTTCAATAAATACATAAAATAAACAATACATTATGTGGCCCTGTAAAGGACTTGCAACCAATCCAGTGTGCACCCCACCTCTTGCACAGTGACCGCTGGAGACCAGATCCCCCCACAACTTGAAAAGGAAAGGCAAGTAAGGAACAATGATGGATTGAGGGAAATATGCAGCTGCTGAAAAATGTGGTTCATGTTCGAAATGTAATTAAATTATGTCTTGGCAGAGGACAAAAAATATCACTTTCATAAGAGAACATGTGTACAGTACTCTCACCCTTGTTGTTTTTCTATCCATTGAGGCTTTTTCATTTTATAAAAAAGGACCACTTGAACTCTGCCTACATCTTGCAAAGAGCTGAAGTGCTTCATTCATAATGTAGAAACTTCAGAAATCTCCTACATATAGAATTAAAGCCAGAACCATCAAGACATTGATTGTCAACTGGTGGTTCCCAGGCCAAATCTAGCCTCGGGTTAAATTTCAGCCAGACACTGAGCAATAAAATATTAAGTAAGAATGCAATCTGATGCAACAATCAGTTGTAGCCTAGATCAGGAAGGATTAATGACAGCAGTGCTTTAGCCAGTTACAGAACGTAGCTGTATGGGATCAGGTTTGAAAATGTTACTTTTTTTAATAAGAAACATTTACAACTAAAAAAAAACATGTTTGACACAAGCAGGTACATCCTTAGATACGTTTATTTCAACTGCTCCCTTCTGCAAGTGTCGCCACAGCAAACTGACTCACATGAAGGAATTGACAATTGTTTTACACCAGATGTCCTTCCTAACGCAACCTGAGATTGAACCCACACCCTTAGGATCACAAGAAAGCGGCACTGAACTCAAACCTACTACAGGCCTTCCAGGCAGTTACATCTATCCTTAAACTTTATTTTTATAGCATAAAAATGTATGTTTTAACACATAACTCGTGTTTGAATCAGGGCAAAATACTAGAGTAGGATTAAAAGTAGGATTTCAACACGGCTTGTAAAGGTGATTTTATGGTTTGAATAGCAAATGATGCATTTACTGGACGGCAGCACAGTGGCACAGTTGATAGAGCTGCTGCCTCTCACAGAGCAGGTCGCCCCGGTTCAAATCCCATCCAAGGACCTTTCTGAGTGCAGTTTGCATGTTTTCACCGTGCATTTGTGGGTTTTCTCTCTGATTTCATCCAACAGACCAAAAACATGCATGTTAGACTGATTGGTAACTCGAAATTGTCCCTAGGTGTGAGAGAGAGAGTGAATGGTTGTCTCGTTTGTCTCTATGTGTCTCTGTGTTGGACTGGAGACCTGTCCAGGGTGTACCCCACCTCTCATACAGTGATAGATGGACATGGGCACTGGTGACACCCGTGACCCAAAAAGGAAGAAATGTGTAAAGAGGATGGATGGATGGATGGATGGATGGTACTAACTGACAATTTTGTCTCCAATACTGAGTTTATAACAACAAGTCATTCAGTCTACATCATCATCACCTGCTGGCAAAGGCCAGTTGATAATGTGTTTGCACATGTGTGCAAAAACAACTGTATTTTTCTGTCTGTTAACTAAATATTTATTTAATCGCTGAACAGATTTTAATAAAATGTACAAAACAATCCATGGATCAACAACTAATTAACTTTTGGAGCTGACCCAATTCAAGATGGCCACCACAGCCAACTGGCCTTAGAAAAGACAATGAGCTAAACTTTGATGTGGCTGAAGGTGAGAGTCTTTCACAACACTGAGCATAACCTCTCACAATGTTGCCTGAGATTGGATATAATGTTTTTCTCAAGGTTTGATTTAAACAGCTATGTCTTTTCTCAAGATGTTAGTATAGAATGCTGCCATCAAAGGCAAAGTTGATACTTATTTCTTCACGTAATGTTAAGCAATTACTTTGTTACTTTACACACACACACACACAAACACACACAAACAAACATATATATACTGTATATATATATATATATATATATATATACAGGGGCCAAGATGGTGTAGTGGCAGGGCTTCCGACTTGGGACCCGAAGGACCCAGGTTCGAACCCCGGCCACTACACACCTTGGGGTGTCTATGAGTGCACACCTATTTCCCCAGCTCCCCGGGTGCTTTCTATGGCTGCTCACTGCACCACCTGGTGGTGGTTGGGTTAAATGCAGAGACGAATTTCGTCTTGTATGGGAAACATACACAGATGACAAAAATGGACATTTATTTATTATTATTTATTTTATATACTGTATATATACAAATATGTATGTGTGTGTGTGTGTGGGGGGTATGGGCATTTTATACCCTTCCCACACTATTGCAATATTCTAAACAATGTTTCTAAACTCCAAACGCTCTAAAAGAGCACAGAATGTCATGATTTCAGCTCCCTGCCTCCTCTGCTCTTGGCCACCTGCAAGCCTTCTTGGCCACGCCCACTTCTCTGCTCTGCACAGCTGATCAGCTGCAGCAGAAAGTTTATCCTGCAGCAGGTGCTAGTTAATTTAAAATAATTCATTTTAAATTAAAATACCATATCGATCGTGCGGCTCATCCCCCAATCAGCCAATTGTGTGTCATGTTCAATCTTATTTTGAAAAACTGCGAGCGAGTCTGCGATAAATGAACCGCAATGTAGCGAGGGAATACTAATATTAAATTTCCAGCTATTTACTTCAACAAAAGCCTAAACATGAGCTGCATTTCAGAGACCCATCATTGTTCTGCAGACACATTTTGCTGTTGAAGCATTTTGTTACTTAATTTTAAAATCACTTAAGCAGTCTCATAAAATCACATAAAATTATGTGTTGTGTTGCTTAAACTAGCTCTTAGTAGATAATGATCTCTGTAATGGAGTGAAGCTTGATAAACAAAAAAAGCCCAGTGCTTCTTTCACTGTATGTCTTTATTTATTGTATGTTTCTTGCTCAAGCTTATTTTTAAACGACAAGTATACAACCTATGGCTCTGAACATTATGCACTATTATCCTTTTGACTTGGATAAAAATGACACAAATGGAAACATGTCAACAAACTACAGTCTTTTTTTTTTTCCTGCAATCTTGTATTACTGTTCCTGTGCCTTTTCATTGGCTTAACCTGTGGAGTCTCTGTCGTGGAGTATTTTTTAATTCACTTTTATTTGCTTCTAGACAACTTTGATTATATGAATTTCAAGTTCCACTGATTAAAATATCGGTGTAAATCCTTGTGATGGCAGGTGTTTTATAGTCCACTGCTTCCCCTCACACGAGTCTCGGTGTTTCTCTGAAAGTCTGTCAGAGACCCACTAAGCTGCAGTCACTGGCCACTTTAGGAAGGATAACACGAAAATGGCATTATTGGTCTTCAGAGCCTCTTGAGCAGCTGTGCCTTGCTGTTTTGAGATATAGGAGTTATATTCTAAATCAAAACCATTATAACTAAGAAATAATGTAAAAAAAAAAGGGCCAGATGTTATTTTGGGACCCATCAGTCACTGGGGGGTTTCAAATACACTATGTCTTAGCTTTGTGCCAGAATATATTGAGTGACTCTGCTCTTGTCTGCATTTTAATTATTTTTACATCATCTCCTTTGTGGTTTCAGTCTTATCACCTACATATCCACGGCTATCAGACTATGACTCTGAAGAATTTCAGAAAGTAATGACTAAACAAACTAAATAAGAATTTGTAACTGGGGTGATTTGATAGCTAAGTTGTTAGTGTCCATAACACTTGGGTGCAAACGCTCTTAGTAGAAAGTCACTGGATCATTTCTCAACAACTCTGTTGTACGCCCTTCCCCTATTTGCAGAAATATCATCTCTTTTCTCTCCTTTAGAGAGTCATAGAAAGGACCTCACTGCTTAAGAAAATAAAATACACATGTAAATAAAAAATATCCCTCCAAGTACTTTGTAAGTGGATTCAGCCCAATTGTTGTTTGCATGTCTGTTTTGGGACAAGAAAAAAATACATCATTTAAACTAGCATGAAGACATTTTCACCCCATAAAATTCTGGAGCCATGAGAAGATCTTGGCCTCCAACTTAGATTCACTTTAAATGTGGTCACTGATGGTCATGTAGCTGCTTGCAGTGGAGACGTTAGTCAAGATACTGAGATTTTGCAGAACAAAATAGGATTGCAGACAAGAGAAAACATCAGTTATGTGAAAGTTTATTTTATGTTTTGTATGTTTTTTTTATTTTTATAATCGGGACCAAAACCTGACAGGACACTGGCATCTTTTTGGACGTGTGTGGATCAACTTCTGTTTGTGCGCCTCTTGCTTCCAGACGTTGAATGGCACCTCTTCTTCTTGTTTTTCCCCTCGCAGAAGTTTATGAGCACATCATCAGGGCCAAACATCAAACTGTTTTGCATCTAATTCAGTTTTCAATTAAAAAAAAGGCTTGTTATGGTAGCAATACTTAAAAACACAAGGGTACTTAGGATATTTCTCAGATTTAACCAGGATTTTAAAGTTTTCTTTGAGTCATTGATTAGTGATTTTTTATTTTTTATTTTACACATTCTCCTTTCAAAAGACGTTTAATGTTGTAGGGTTCTTAAGTTGCTTCACTGCTATTCAGGAGTCTATCCACAAATTTTTATAAAATCTTCACTGAAGGTTTGTAAATTTTTTAGAAAGGTTGTTATATTATTTAGTTTAGTTATTAAATTTTTCCTTTATAGGCCTTAAAAATATATAACTAATTTGTACTTTCTTTAAATGAAAACTAACTTAAAAACAAATATGCTGAAGGCTAATTAAACTAACTGATGATCTATATTCTAGTTTTTTACCAAACAATTTTAAAATACAGTATGTTAAAATACAAACTGTGTTTTAATGATTTATGTTAATTATCAATGTTGATGCCTCTATGCTAACATAGAGTGGATAAAGTATAAAAATGCTGCTTGTTAGCAGGTTTTATGCATACATTTGTGTTTATACTATCTGGTCTTACAAAAGCTGTTATTTTACAGCTATGGCTGTAAAATATTTTAAGTTTCTAACATATTAAATGTTCTCTTAGTCATTTTTGCATTACATTACATAAGATATGAAGCATTACATATATTTGCAAGCTAATTTATAAATAGATTTAATCAGAACTTGTTGGAACAGGACATTTTATATACCGTATTTTTCAGCCTATAAGTCACAGGTTTTTTGTTGTTGCATAATTTGCATGCCCTGTGACTTATACACCGAAGCAAAGTATTAATGTTTTTATCCCCATAGTTATAACCCAATTTTTGGCAGAGATATGACCGTTTTCATTCATTATGGCATTGAAAATATTGAACACTACCATTTTCAGCCACTAGATGGCACTCGATTAGTATGGCATATCTGTTGTGCCATGTAATAGGTAAAAGTTGCTATTGACAACACAATCAGCTTGTCATAGCCTGCCACCTTCATCCAGTTCAGGAATCATGCCTGGAGACACTGTCAAATCAGCTTCATTTTGCTGTGCCACCCTGGCAAAATGCAGTTAATTTGACCATTGAAGTGCATTTATTAAATAAAAGTTAAACTGAGACGCACCTTTGCTATAATGTTGAGTAAACAAATGATTGTTTTTAAGAGTTAGTCTTGTTAAATTCTTGTTAAAGTCCTCCTGTGCACACTCCCGTGACCGCCATTTGGCAGCCACTCAATTTTTGGCACAACACCGGCCCACATTTCCGGGTTGTCAGCGGTGATGCGTAACAAATGTGACGTGTCAGCAGTGACGCATAATAGATGCGACTTATACGGCGAAGCAACATATTTATGTTTTTTTTTTCCACTTTATTAGACATATTTGGACTGATGCAACATATATGGCAGAAAATATGGTACTTTAGAATATTTCTGGCTATTATAAGACTAATTATCTTAGCATGAAAACTGAGGACTTCCGGCTAAACTTATGACCAAAAAGAGTTTTATGTAGTCTCCAAAATGATGAGTTTTTAATCATTGTGTCCTTTAGTGACATTTGGGGACATCTCTGTCTGGAGGCCTGAGAATGGATGACTCTGATGCGAATTGAATAATTGCTGATGCTATCCCCTTGTCTGGACGCGTCTGAGCCGGCAGTAAGATGACAGACAGCAGAGCTGAGAGGTCGGCTAATGCACTTCTGCCTGGATGGTCTTTATCTACTAAAAGCGGAGAGGCTGATGACCTCCTTAAAAAGTATTTGATTATGCGTTCTTGCTTACGTGTGCAGCGTGGACGTAAAACGAGGGGGTAGCTGTGAGCGCAGGTGTTCATCTGTCTACAGTCAACTGAAAGTCCTGCAGCTCTATGGGGGGATCTGCAGACTCTGCACGCAGGCAGCAAAATAACGAAACATTATACAAGGAGACATGTTCCTGACTGTGCACATTATAACTCTGCAAAACATAAACCTGCACCGGCGTTCATCCAAATTCCTTACTACTTGTTTCTATTTCCTGACAAAGAGTTTGTCACCTTCTATTTTGCTTTGCACTTTGCATTGGTTTGTAATCCAGGCTCTCCATGTGTGCAACATTATATGCAATATTTATTTGAGGTAATATAATTTTTTTTTATTATTATTATTGTTTACTGCCTGCCGTTTTAAGACAGGTAGGAATTAATGCCACTCAAGAAACTGATGTCAATAAACTAAAAACAGCAGAGATCACAGCTGCGTTATTGGTCCAATAGACTTTGTGCCTTCCAAGTTTTTAAATATGATATACAGTATAGAAGTTTAACCTGTTAATTATTGCCAAACAGAATGCAGAAAAAGCCTGAATAAATGTGCCCAAATTAAATGAAATGTTCTTGAGCCCCCTGACTTAAATTCAAAGGCTTGGTCTCTCTGTAAAGGTAACATTCAGATTTTTTGTCATTAATATTGTTACTATAATTAGTATGTTACTGAAGTTGAAACATGCAAAAATCATAAATTGTTTTTTCTTCTGAAGTTTTATTTATTTATGTTTATGCAAAAATGTTTCCAGCTGCTTCTGAATATAAAATAAAACAAATATTAAAAGTGTATTACAGCACCTACTGCATGTTAAATAATCATCCATCCATTCTCTTCCGCTTATCCGGGGTTGAGTCGTGGGGGTAGCAGCCTCATGGTACATCCAGACCGAGCGCCTTTTCAACGGCCAAAAAGCTCGTCACGCACGCAAGTGGACGCACTGGACCCAGTGGTGTCCAGACCAGAACGAGAAGTGGCGGCGGCGGTGGCGGCGGAGCTAGCAGAGCTTAACTTGCTAAACGTGAAAAGTTCACAATTCAAAACTTACCCGATATCCCGACTTCCTCACTGGCACTCCGCCAGGCAAGGTCCTTTTTATTTCTCCTCCATACTTGAACAGGACTTCGCGGGTTATTTCCGTGTCTCACAAACAATACGTCACACAGTTGCGCAACACCCGTCCCCTCGTTACCGCGTCACATAGCTGACTCCCCTCTCTCTCCTCCCCGACTCTCCCTGATTGGTTGACAGAGCGTTGAACGGCGAAATCTTCAGCATGATCAACGCGTGCTTTGGAGGCTGCCGCGGGTTCACGTGCACGGAAAACGACTTCCAGCACGCTCAACACGCATGTGACACGACGCCCGACCCCTAGACACGCCTGGAGGTGCGTCCCCCATTGACTTTGCATGTAAACCGGACGCTCCTGCAGTTGAAAACGCGTTCGGTCTGGATGTACCATCAGTAGGGAGGCCCAGACTTCCCTCTCCCCAGCCACTTGGAGCAGCTCCTCAGGGGGAATCCCAAGGCGTTCCCAGGCCAGCCGAGAAACATAGTCCCTCCAGCGTGTCCTGGGTCTTCCTCTGGGTCTCCTCCTCTCGATGTGGAGAAGCAGCGGCTCTACTCCGAGTCCCTCCCGGATGACCGAGCTTCTCACCCTATCTCTAAGGGAGAGCCCAGACACCCTGTGGAGAAAACTCATTTCAGCCGCTTGTGTCCATGATCTCGTTCTTTCCGTCACAATAGATGAGGGTAGGAACGCATGTTAAATTTCCACTGTCATGCTGATGACACACAGCTTTACTTGTCAACAAAACCAAACTCCACCCACCCACCCTCCATCCTCACCGACTGTCTCATTGAGCTAAATCACTGGTTTTCTAACAATTTCCTTCAACAAAACAGAAATCATTCTTGTCGGTACCAAAAACTCTATTTCAAAATCAGAACATCTTCTCGTCCCCCTTAACAACTCTCTGCTATCCCCCTCCCCTCAGGTCAGGAGTCTCTGTGTCATCCTCGACACCACTCTCTCCTTCACCTCACACACACATCAACAATGTTACTTGGTCTGCCAATTTCCACCTCCGAAATATTAATTGTCTCCGTCCTTCTCTCACACCCCGCTCCACAGCCATCCTTGTGCATAGTCTTGTGACTTCCCGTATCAATTACTGCAACTCCCTTCTTTATGGCCTCCCTAACAAATCTCTCAGATGGTCCAGAACTCAGCTGCCCGTGTCATCACTCAAACCTCCTACTATAACCACATCACTCCTGTCCTGCAGCAGCTCCACTGGCTCCCGGTTAAATCACGCATCATCTTCAAAATTCTACTCCTCACGTTCAAATCTATCCACAACCTTGCCCCTCCTTATCTATCTGACCTCCTACAAATCTCCATCCCATCACGCTCTCTCAGATCCTCCTCTTCGCTACATCTCCATGTACCCTCTGCCCGCCTCTCCACCATGGGGAGCAGGGCCTTCACCTGCTCTGCCCCTCACCTCTGGAACGCTCTACCGCCAGACCTTCAACACCACCTCCCTTTCTCTGTTCAAGACAGCCCTGAAAACACATCTCTTTAGACTAAATTATCATTAACTTTACTAAATGTATTTTATATTCTTTATTTATTCTATATTTCAATTTGTTCCTAATGATGTTTCAACTGTGTTTTGTTTCTTGCTGTGAAGTGTCCTTGGGTGTCCTGAAAGGCGCTTTAAATTATTATTTTTTTAAATGATGATAAATAAAAATATTTAAATTGTGTAACATTTTTACCAAAGTTCTGATATTTACCAGTACAGTATCTCTGTTTTAGTTATAATGCTACAGGGGAAATCATTTTGAGTTCACTGAGAGTTCAGAGTTCTTTGGTTTGTTGTGTTTCTCTGTTCTTGTCTTTTGATCATCATGTTGTGTGTCTTTGTCTCGTAGGGAGCAAGAGTTCAGAATTCTGCCAAGAATTTGGGAGTGAGGGATCGAACCCCGTCATCAGTCCCGAGGTAAAACATTTGTTTTTGAATTAAGTCTGAATTAAAGGAGATTAGGATTAGTCATAGTAAATCTGCTCATAAATTGTATTTAAGGTTTTAAAAAAATAACATACTATTCTAATTTTTACCTAAAGGGGACAAATTATTGGTCCTATAAATTTTTATGGTATGTCTGTGGGCTATCCAGACCATGTTCATTCAATTTAATGCACAAAATAATTCTTAGATAATAAAATATCCCCTTTCTAGTTCTGCTAGCCTGGCCCTCGCCTTCCTGCACAGCTCCGCTCAATTCTCATTTCCCTTCACTGCTCAGTCTGGGACTTCTCCCATAGACAACGATTTCTCCGGCTGATTTTTGACCAGACCAATCAGAGAACAGAAGGGGCGGAGTTTTTGGCCCCTAACCCACGCCCCCACCTGTCCCAGCGCGCAGCCAGCGAGCATTCGCATGTTCTCATTCAAAGCGATGCAAAGCGATGCAGGACTGTTTTATATGTGACACAAATGTATTAATTTCCCCTTCTTAATCCCTTATCTGGAGTTTTCTTTTGTTTTTTTGCCAAAAGTCAAGTGATCGCTCCCTCCTCCCTCCTCCTCCTCCTCCTCTCTCTCCGCTGAGTGCAAAGAATAAGGAAATGACTGAGGTTGTCACGAGAGAATTAAACTAGGGTTTTACGTTGCTGCCCGAGTCCCTGCATATTTTCTGGTCTTCTGGTGTGCTGGACCAGCGCTACATGGTTTTATTTTATTTTATTAGAACGTTTTATTAACATATAAACACAGAATATGCAGCGGCAGCGAGAGACTGCAGCAGGAGGCGGAGCTGAAGTCAAGTTCGGCAGAGCACAGAGGGGGAGGGAGCAGAATGCTTTCCCTGTTCAAAATTTTTCTAAGATCCAATTTTGTTCCTCAGGCAGAGGCCACGCCTCCAGCAAGAATCGTTTCTCTATGGAGAAAGTCCAGACCCTAGTACGAAGCGAAGTGAAGGACAAGGGTCTGGTTTTAACCAGGCTATAGTTCTGCCTTTTCTGACTTCCGTTCTGAACGAGCTGTTTATGATAAGGCCACGCCCTTCAAAAATCTGTTTACATTAACTCCGCCCTCCAAAGAGGACCCTGAAGCCTGGTTTATGGTTGACGCGTCGCATAGGGCGCGAGGGTGCGCGTGCCAAAAGTGACGCAATATCACCGTCCCCGCCCCTGCGCGTAGGCTTGGCGTCGGTTTGGCGCGTGTCGTGCACCTCTGATTTTTTGAAACTCCGCAAGGCTAGTGCGCGCGCGGTGGGCGCTACTTTGATTGACAGGTCGGGTGGGGACCTCACCCGACAGCCTTCACGCTCTTCACGCCAGAGCCTGCAGCTGTCTGTGCCGCTGTGGTCATGGAGACGGCGTCGCGACGCATGGAGGAATGTTTTGTATGTGACAAAAATGTATTAAATTCCCCTTCTTCATCTGGACTTTTCTTTCTTTTTTTTTTGCCAAAAGTCACGTGATCGCTTCCTCCTCCGCTCCATGCATTAAAACCGCAAGACACAATAACTGTTGTTCTATTATGATTTGCTCCTCTAATAAAGACAACAGTTCAGCACGCGAGCGGAAAGCCATTTTTTGTTGTTGTGTGATTTCAAACAGTTCTTCTTCTACGGTAGATTTCTTCTTCTACACCCTTTCTTGCAACATATGCACAGGTTTTAGAGGGTACTGCCACCTGCTGGTCAGTAAAAAAACTGCACTTTGCCATGCGCCGCTGTGCGACACTGTAAACGCATGAAACCGCACGGCTCAGTGCGCGCGCGCTCCAGCTTGCGGACCAAAGCACGACTATAACCGAGCTTTGAGTCAGACCCAGAGGCAGACGCCATTTTGGGCAGGGCAAATGAGGCGCTGACGCGTCGCTTAGGCCGCTGAGAAACATCCATAAGTTCACCCTCCATGTTATAAACTCTTCGTCTGACTCTTCGAAAACAAGCAAAAAGGCTGCAGAGTAACACACTGGCTGCTAACTGCTATACACGCTCTCTCTAGCGGGGACCGCTTTTTTTTCACGGACCACATCCGGCGCTGAACGGATATGGTCCGTGAGCAGTCATCCGGTTGATTTAAGAGCCCGTAAATACATTTTTTTCGTTTTTACTGATAGATTATTAGTTATTAGCGGTACTGCATTTTAACAACGAAACATCGAACTCTGAGATGAACTCAGGAAAAACAACCGTGACGTCTTTTATACTGAAGTGGGTGGAGCATCACCAGGGGTTGCTAGGTGAGGGGCTGGACTCATGTTGGGGTGGGTTGTTGTTGTGAAAACGAGACATTTATATCACTGAAAAATAAATATACTTAGAGTAAATATACCACTGGGTGCATTTTTTTGGCCTTAGGACTGTTTTTTTAAGAAGTACATAACCAAAGTTGAGTTAAAAAAAAAACATTAAAAAGTGAATTTTGCATCTTTTTGAAAAAATCAGGCTGCAGCATTCTGAACCAGTTATAAACGAGCAGTGGAGGTGTGACTGGACCCAAAAAGAAGCACATTGCAGTAATCGAGCCTGGATGTTTTGAATGCATGTATTAAAAATGGATTTCATGAAGCACAAGAAGATTGGGTTGAACTCATGAACACTAAAAGATGCGAGCAGATCATGCAAATCCAGACTTATTGGAAACCTAGTATCACGATCAGTGCAGCGTAGAGATAAATGTGCACTTTCAGTTCATGGCAGCGCTTCCATTCATCTGATAACGCCGCCTCCCAGAAACCAATCAGCCGATCGGCGCTTTGTGTTCCTGCGTGCGTTTAATGCCTGAAGGTGCTGCATGTTGAATATAATTAAATGTCACGTCGTATATGTGTTTCTCTGATCAGGTTGTACAAGCTGTGCCAGCCTCCACCCCCAGATGGGGACCCATAATGCACTGCGTTCAGGAAGATGCTGAAGTCTCAAGTTTTCCTTCAGTCAACATGTTAATCTGATTAAATATGTTTTCTGTATGCAGACAATCTGCCTTAAGTGTAAATAAAATGTTACAGTAGTAAATACTGTACTATATTTGTGACTGTACTGTATACTTTTTATGTCTTATCTAGACGATGACTCAGAAGCAAAGCAAAACAGCAAAAGTGAATGAAATTAACTCTATAAGAAATACATTCACTGTTGTCTGAAATTTTTTTTGTTATGAAGGACATTTGCATTTGTTAGGTTATATTGCATATGAAGAAAAAATATATATATATTAGGTGTAATTTGGCATATTTGTTAAATTCAGCAGTTTATTTGCCTTTTATTTGTATTTTATATGTCAGTTCTTTCTGTGTTAAACTTTTTTTTTTTTACGTGATGCTGTAAATATGCATATTGTAGCAAAACTGTAAGATTTATACCGTTGTTTTGGGTGTTTAAGAGTGCTACATGCAGATTCTTAATCATTTCTCAGTATTATTGCAGCTGTTTTTGAAAGCTCCGAGCTTCGTGTTTTCCACCTAAACAGCACTCAGGATTAAAGCGTTTGTGACTCGTGTTTGGATGCGATCCACCACTGTGCAAACAGAGATAATTAAATACACAAATAAGCTCTACTGTTCACAAATGCAAGTTTTTAAAATGATTGTTTTTGTGCTGCATATTGCCTTCAAAGCACTAAAACGCTGACACCTATGCAGTTTGTAAAATGTATTAAAGCAGCTAAGAGTCATGGACACTGCTCTGTTTTTGTTTTCAGAGAAATAACTTCTTTGTTTCTCAACGACAAATGTAGAAATTTTAGGCTTTTCTATAATTTTCTCTTTTGGATGAAACTAAATATTCAGCCATTTATCCTTTTACTATGTGGGGACAACAGGTCTAGGAGAAAACTTTTTTTTTCTAACCCAGAGACTAGAAAGTTTTGGGTTTTCCTTAAAAGAGACCACATACAGTATTGGTTTTATAAATTTTTATGGTATGTCTGTGGGCTATCCAGACCATGTTCATTCAATTTAATACACAAAATAATTCTTAGATAATAAAATATCCCCTTTCTAGTTCTGCCTTTTCTCACTTCCGTTCAGAACGACCGGTTTATGATAATGAGCTCTGAAGGCCACGCCCTTCAAAAATCTGTTTACATTAACTCCGCCCTCCAAAGGGTTTACGTTAGCATTTCATGCACTTTAGAAATGGCTAGTGCTAGCTTAAGATAACTTACCGAAAGCCGTATGCGCGCGCCGCCATTTGCTGCACCTGTTAGCATTAGCCCACCCGAATCCGAGGCTAATGTTAGCTCGTTCCTCCTCCGCCCGCTTAGCTCCGCTCGTTGCATGCGGCGCTTTGGGAGCGATCGCAGACACATACACAAAGTTCACCGAGTGTTTCCAGATAATTTATCCGTATGAGGCAACCTCTGATCGGACAAACGGTCCTCAAAAGCTAGCAGCTCCCGGCGGCAGATGGTCCCTTCGCCGGCATGTCCAATCCCCGCCCGCTTTGCTCCGCTCGTTGCATGGTCAGGCAGCGGTGATCTGCTCGTTTTATGTCTGCCGGCTGCTCGTTGGGAGCGATCGCTAATACGCTAAAAATTGAACTAAAACGTAAAAATAACAATTATACTTTATTTATAAAGCCATTTAAAACAACCACAGCTGCAACAAAGTGCTGTACACATGAAATTAAGAACATTTAAACAAAAGATGAGATGAAATCAGGAAAAACAACCGTCACGTCTTTTATACTGAAGTGGGTTGAGCCTAACCAGGGGTTGCTAGGTGAGGGGCTGGACTCAGGTTTGGGGTGGGTTGTGGCTGCGGCTTGTGACGTCACAAGCCGCAGGATTTGAAAACGAGACATTTATGTCCCTGAAAAATAAATCTACTTAGAGTAAATATACCACTGGGTGCATTTCTTTGGCCCTAGGACTGTTTTTTTTAAAGAAGTAAATACCCAAAGTGAAAAAAATAAAAATTAAAAAGTGAATTTTGCATCTTTGCTCCCCTTTAAGATGTCCTCCTATTTGGCCAGGCCCAGACAACCTCCTGAGGATGATGCCTAGGAGGAATCACCTTAGCTGACTGCTATTGATCAACGACTGAGTTTCCCCCATACGATGGAGATCCTCACCTCATCTCTAATGTCGGGTCCCCACCTAAATTGTCAGAACGCTACTGCTGCCCCCTTTTGGCCGCTTGTCACTGATGCCGGGCACCCACTGGGACGCGTCTGATGACGCGCACTAGGGGGAGGCAGAGGGTCATCAGTTGTTGTGTTTTCATGCTGCTGGCAGATAAAATCAGCAACACGTGACCCCCGCTCCTACTGGAGTGGGTTTTCTACGAGCTGAACTGCAGCTCAGACAGTCTTTGTTGAGATTAAAACGTTTTTTTTTTTTATGTTTGGGGTGAACGGACACTGGAGCGGACAGCAGCAACTGTAAAAATGCCACGTTTCTTAACCGGAGTTTGGTTCCAATTCATGGAGGCTCTATCGGGTAAGTTTAAAAAGTCCAAAAAAAGTCCCGTTGTCGTTGTGTAATCACATAGCAGAGGCTCTCCCGACTGTTTGCTGGACGCGTCGAGCCACCAGAGATCAAATTTTATGACGTTGGCGGCTCGACGTGTAGGTTGCTTTCGGACGCGCGCGTGCGTGGAAAGGAACTGCCGCGTGCCGCCGCGCCGCTTCAATCACTCAAAACGCGCCGCTTCACAGTTCGCCGCACCTCGACGTGTCTCCACATAGACTTTGAATGTAAACCGGCCGCTTCAGCCACCCGACACGGGTCCGGTGGGTACGAGGCATAAGGCTGAGCTGGCCATCTTATGTCAGCTGCTTCTAGCCAGGCTCTCATAATAACCAGGAAGTCAAAAGCTTTGCTTTTCAACTCTGCTTCTTCACTGCAACAGACCTGATCATCACCCTCATCACTGAGAACAAACCCTAGTCTCTCGGTCCATCTCCTGCTCTTTCCTGCCATCATTTGAGAATGAGATACTTGAACTCCTTCACTCCTGGGCCAGAGGAAACTTTCTACCTTTCCCAGTTGAGAACCACGGCCTCAGACTCACAGGAGCTAACACTCTTCATGACCAGTGCACGCAGAATTTCTTGGCTACGTTTTGAGGATGAAGGAATGTGGACTTGGACGACAACAGCTGTCCTGCTGTTCGACATATTGTTTTTATACTATTTTAGTTCATGTTTTTCTTAGTTCGTGTCTTAGATCTTATTACGGTTATTCTTTTACATTTTATATGTTGTTGGATGTACTGGGACCCTTGTACACAATTTCGTTCCACCACATGTACAACATGTGGTGTGTATGACAAATAAAGAAATGCTGACTCTTTCAGCAGAACTATTAAATAAAATGAACTATACAAGCTGTTATGGAATTAATAAATCTCTCAGAAACCAGAGCTCACAGGAAGAAGGAGACAATGAGCTAAACAGGAAAAAATAAGTAAAATAAAACTGAACTTGAACAACAGAATCTAAAGCCGGTTAACGGGGAACAAACGATGCACAACAGGATCTGACAATGACAAGCTGGGAGTGACAGGAGTGATTACAAACTGGGTGCAGCTGGCTAATTAATGAGGAACAGGTGAGTTGCGGAGCTAAAATAACGAAGCAAAGACACAAAGTAATAGTAAAACAAATGAAACTAGAGCAATTGCATTTTCTGCAAAAATGCAGTGTGAATGCATATTGCTGAAGAACTTGCTGAAAAACAAATGAAATTGGCTAAAAAAAACATTCTGGACTATAGCTGAATTGGAAGAACAAGCCTAAGTTAGCAGAAGGAAGCAGAAAGAATGCATATTTGTTGAAATTTGCACAAAAATTAGTAAATTTCCTTAAAAAAAATTATAAAATAAAAGCTTAATTCAGAAAAAAATGGCTGAAAGATGCTTAAACTACCAGAAACTGAAAGTTATGCACCATAACTCATGTTCCCTGAAGGAAGGGAACGAGGTACAACATTAATGCTATGGGAAATTGCGCCCCGCGCAATTACCTGAAGGAATACAATCACGCCTTTATGGCAGGGGCGTCAGCGTCGCGCCAGAGGCCCCGCCCTCTGGGTATTTAAGCCGCTGACGCCCATCCATCATTTCCACAAAGGCCATGTTTGCTGAAAGAAGGAGAAATTAGCACAAAAAAGTGGAAATTATCTTTTTTTTAAGCTGAAAAGAAGCTTAAATTACCAGAAGGAAGTGGAGAGAGCATGGTTTTGCTTAATTAGGCTGAAAAAAGTTGAAATGAGTGCAAAAAATATGGAATTAGCCACAAAAAAAGCTAAAATTTGAATAAAACAACTAAATAGTAGCTGAAATTGCAGAAAAAGCTGAAAGTTGCATAAATAATCTGAAAAGAGCATAACAAGCTGAAAATGGCAGACAGAAGATAGAAGAAGCACAAAAATGTAGTTAGCATAAAGAATCTAATGGATCACAAAACAGCTGGAAAAAAATATTGCTGATTTTATTTATTTTTTTGTACAATGAAGCTGAAGCAGAACAAAATGTGAAAGGAGCAGTAAATGGTTGTAAACAGATATTTGAAGGATGTAAAATGAACTCAAATAATTTCTTATGTGATTAAAAAGTGGCAGAAAAGGCTAAATATTTCAAAATGCTAAAGTTGCACCAACACCAAAAGTCATAGCACCCTTCTCCTGAACAAGCTGCGAGCGTTTTGATATATGATTTGTTGAAATAGCACAAAAATTGTGGAACGACAAAGATGCGGAAAATGTATGGAAGAAAAATAATCACAATAGTGTGACTGCTTCATAAACACTCACACAAATATTTAAGACAAGAAAAGTATTATTGTCACAACTCAAACTACAAAACCCAAATATTTTGGGATCAACACACAAACAAGTCCAGAAAAAAAAACATGTTTGAGAGAATTGGGTTTATTAATAAATGAACAGTTTTAAAGTTAAACAGTAATCATATAATCAGATACTCAGTCTTATTAAAAACACTCATCTCTGCTATAGATGTCACATTACCCCCGACACACACCTCAGCTGAGCATATAGTTAGAACAAGAACCCGATGGATCTTTTTATCAGTCATCTCACGGCTTTCTGAACCACTGGAGCCTTTTTGGAATGAGCGTGTCTGTCTGAAGTGTTTAAAACCATGCAGCCAATCAATGTGAAATCTATTGACAATGTCTTCAAACTAAAGGGGTGAAATTGCATCAAACTACGTGGACAACTGAACACCAGGTTGCAGTTTGTGATGATGAGATCAAAGTAAAGTCTAATGAATGTAATGCTTTGGAGAATATGGGTTTAAAACCGACTTGTACAAAAAGTTACAAGATACTGTGCAAAAGTTGTAAACACATCTGCTTTCTTTAAACTTTGCCTCCAAGGAGGCAAACTTTCTTGTGGTTTAAAAAAAAAAGTAGGTTTCATCAATAGTTCCCCACAATTTACGAAGCTCTTTAATAGTTTTTTGTTGCGCTTTTGGTGCTTTTTGCATCCGTGTTTAGTCCAGTCCTTGTGCCTGATCATGCTGTGCAGGGTGGCATTAAAAAAAAAAACATGCTGATAGTCATCTTTTTACATCGTTAAAACATCTGCAGCATTGATCCATTTGTTTGTAGCATGATGCTCTGCAGACGTTTGATCGTTAATGTGTTTTTAAATAAAAAAATGTGAGCGGAATTCGTGACTGGCTGCCAACTTTTACATGTTCTTACTTACATGTTCGAAGTGACTGAAAATCGGTCAACTGTGGTGACCTCCAAGAGCCTTTTGGAATGAAGAAGTAAGAAAGTTTTGATTTGTTGGAACCGGTGGTGTAGTCTACATGTTTGTAGTGGGTATACTTAGGCCTGTCATGATAAATTTTGCTGAGCAATTAATTGTCGCAGAAATTATTGCGATAAACGATAATATTGTTTGAAATTTGACAATAATTGTCAAATTTAAGAAGAAATGTGTAATTTGTTTTGTGTGTAGTACCCTTTTTCGACCACCAGATGGCAGTATAAGACTGAGCCGAAGTATGGATAGTGAGGGAGCGAGCAGCGTGTATTTAAGAAAAATGGGAAGGAGGCCCCTTGACATGACATGGGCTGTCTCTTTTCTGATCTCTAAATGGCTCTAAAATCTCTAAAACGGGGAACAAACGATGCACAACAGGATCTGACAATGACAAGCTGGGAGTGACAGGAGTGATTACAAACTGGGTGCAGCTGGCTAATTAATGAGGAACAGGTGAGTTGCGGAGCTAAAATAACGAAGCAAAGACACAAAGTAATAGTAAAACAAATGAAACTAGAGCAATTGCATTTTCTGCAAAAATGCAGTGTGAATGCATATTGCTGAAGAACTTGCTGAAAAACAAATGAAATTGGCTAAAAAAAACATTCTGGACTATAGCTGAATTGGAAGAACAAGCCTAAGTTAGCAGAAGGAAGCAGAAAGAATGCATATTTGTTGAAATTTGCACAAAAATTAGTAAATTTCCTTAAAAAAAATTATAAAATAAAAGCTTAATTCAGAAAAAAATGGCTGAAAGATGCTTAAACTACCAGAAACTGAAAGTTATGCACCATAACTCATGTTCCCTGAAGGAAGGGAACGTTTACCAGTTTTCACAATCTTTAAAAATGATCAAAATATCACAAAAGCAGACACAACGAAGAAAAAAATCATAAACACATCAAAAAAAGTTTTGGAAAAATTGAAAGAGGATCTGGATAAACAAGACTGGAATGATGTGTATGTTGATGATGCGAACAGGGCATATGATGAGTTTATGAATATCTTGGAAACCCTGTATGAAAAGAATTGTGTGCAAACAAATTACACAAAGAGAAATACGAATGATCAACCATGGATGACAAAAGGGTTAAGAAATGCATGTAAAAAAAAGAATTATTTGTATTCATGTTTCTTGAAATTGCGAAGTCAGAGCGCAGAAGAAAAATATAAAAAGTATAAAAATAAATTAGTAGGGATTATAAGGAAACATAAGAAAGAATATTATAGTAAATTATTAGATAAAACTAATGGTGATATGAAAGCAACATGGCGAGTAATGAATGGTGTACTGAAGAATCATAAAGCAAAAACTGGTATTTCAAAATATTTTGTAAAAGACAACGATGAAGTTCATGATGAAAATGAAATTGTAAATGGATTTAATCAATATTTCGTGAATGTTGGATCAAGCCTTGCAGCTAAGATACCAAAAGTAGATAAAAATATGATCCACTCAATTACAGGTTGTGCAAATAGTATTTTCCTAAATGGAACTAACAAAGAGGAAATAATGAATGTAGTAAAACATCTTACAGACAAGAGATCGAAAGACTGGGTGGACATGGATATGATGTTTGTAAAGGACATAATGAGCCATGTCATTGAGCCGTTCACATACATATGTAACTTATCATTTTCAACAGGAATTTTTCCAGATAATATGAAAGTAGCTAAGGTCGTTCCTCTTTTTAAAAATGGTGATAAATGTGTATTCAACAATTATAGACCTATATCCTTGTTACCACAGTTTTCAAAAATTCTTGAAAAACTATTTGTAAACAGACTAGACCAATTTATAGATAAACAAAATATTCTAAGCAGCAGTCAGTATGGGTTTAGATCAAAAAACTCTACATCAATGGCTCTCATGGAATTAATGGAACAAATAACTACTGCTGTCGATCAAAAACAACACTGTATCAGTATCTTTGTTGATTTAAAAAAAGCATTCGATACTATTGATCACACAATTCTCCTTGAAAAACTGAACAAATATGGTATTAGAGGACCAGCATTACAGTGGGTATCTAGCTACTTAAAAAATAGGAAACAATTTGTACAAATAAATGATGTAAGATCTGACCTCTGTAATATCACATGTGGAGTTCCCCAAGGCTCTGTACTTGGACCAAAGCTTTTTATTTTATATGTGAATGACTTGGTAAATGTGTCAGGACTCCTTAAATGTGTACTTTTCGCAGATGATACCACTTTTTTCTGTTCAGGTGAAGATATAGAACAAATGTTAGAATTGATAAAGACAGAATTTGTAAAGATACAAACTTGGTTTAAAATAAATAAATTATCATTAAATCTAGAGAAAACTAATTACATGATATTCGGTAATAGAAAGAAAACTGTTGATGTTCCACTCAAAATTGAGGATGTTGAGATTTGTAGAGTGAATGAGGTGAAGTTTTTGGGTGTTATCATTGATGACAAACTGACATGGAAACAACACATAAATTCTGTAAGAATAAAAATAGCTAAATCGATAGCAGTACTGTACAAAGTCAGAGACCTATTGAATGATAAAGCTCTGTATTTGTTGTATAACACAATCATTGTTCCACACTTAATCTATTGTATTGATGTTTGGGGGAATGCGTGTAAAACAATCACAAAGCCTATTTTTGTATTACAGAAAAGAGCTGTAAGAATTATCACTAGAAAGCATTACCGTCATCCATCAAGTACATTATTTTATCAACTAAAATTACTGAAGTTCCATGATTTGGTAGACTATAATATTTTATCAGTTATGTATAGAGCTCAAAATAATGCATTACCTTTAAATATCCAAATGCACTTTGTTAAAAGACAAAGTTGTTATAATCTTAAGGGAACAGAGTTGTTTGTAAAACCACAATTCAGAACCAGTTTGAAGGGACGTTCTACCTCAATTCAGGGAATTAGATTATGGAATGGCTTGGAGAATGTAGTTAAAAATGCCAAGTCAATGTTTACATTTAAAAAAATGATCAAAACAAATATGTTAAAAAAATATATGTGAAATAACGTAATGTGTATTGTATTAGTTAGAAAATTAGAAAGTGTTAGTCATTTTGTACTGTATTAGTATTAGTTAGAAAACTAGAAAGAGTTAGTCATTTTGTACTGTATTAGTATTAGTTAGAAAATTAGAAAGAGTTAGTCATTTTGTACTGTTGGTTGAAGAATATTATTGTTTAACCTGATTGTTGGAAAAAGTTGGTTGAAGATTATTATTGTTTACATGGTTTGACTACTGTTGTTTAATCTGATTGTTGGAGATAAGGGGCAGATATAATAAGATTTATTCTTCTTTCTGCCACCTTTCATTTTTTTACATTTTGTACACTATCATTATGAGATTGCCTTGTATTGTTTCTTTTGTAAAAAAAATGAACAAATTTAATAAACATTAAACATTAAATGGCGGATGCTAAGTGTGGTTCGAGCTGTTTAGCATAGCATTTTTCCACACAAAGCTTTAAAAAAAATTAGTAAACAAGTTCTCAGCTTCTTTTTGCTGAGGAGAAACAGTTGAGCTTTTTTATCATCCAGTGTCCAGTAGAAAGAGAGAGACACAAAGAAACGATGAAGCCGATAAATGAAAATTAGATAATTTTCATTTATCATGCGATTAATTGATTTATCGCTACAGGCCTAAGGTATAATGTGCTTAGAGGACATTGTACAGGACTCTGATGGCTACATTTATTTTAATTTGCTTAGGGCGGCCGTAGTGTAGTGGTAATGGCAGTCGTCTCCCGATCGGAAAGTTGGCGGTTCGACTCCCGGGACCCGCACCATGTGTCGTTGTGTCCTTGGGCAAGACACTTAACCCTGAGTTGCTCCCGGTAGGACTGGAAAGCACCTTGCATGGTAGTCTGCCGCCACCGGTTTATGAATGTGTGTAGCATTCAATATATGTGTAGCACTTTGAGATTTTCAGTAATGAAAAGTGCGTTATAAATTGAATTAATTATTATTATTATTATTATTATTAGAAACCACAATACACCGGTTAGTACAATGTAATCATCAATTTATTTATTTTTAAGCTTATTGAACATTTCCAAATTTCTCTGATGCTGTAGTCCTCAACTTACGACGTAGATCCGTTCCTACACAGCGTCGTAAACCGATTTTCGATGTAAGTCAAAATATACGTACATACTGCACCATATACATGTACAGTACTGTATTACCAAGCACAGCCTATCTTAACACAGTACCCTACATAATTATCAAAAAAACACATACGTTTGGGAGCCATAATGAAGTGCAAAAAGAGTTAATGGCCTACTGGGATGCTGGTGACGCCATACTCCTCGGTCCATCCGCCGTATTCCGTTTACGACGTAAAACCGCCGTCCACCTCGGTCCAGAGCGTTTACAGTAAGGCCTCCGCCGATGTACTTTTCCACTGCTGTGCCGCTGGTTCTGCCGCCCACCTTGGTCCAGAGCGTTTACAGTACGTAACATATTCCTCTGCCCAGGGCGGCCGGCCAATAGGGGGCGCTAGGGCGCCGCCACACAGGAAATTCTGGACCATGTTACATTGAAGACTTTAAAATTTTTTTATAAAAATGAAATAATAAAATAAAAATATTTCTAAATATATGCATATATCTTTTTAGTTGTGTAGGATAAATAATTTATGAGTAATGATGAGTTATATTGTTTGGTTCAAAAAATGTTTTCTGATTGGTGACGTATTTCCTGTTTTGGGGGCGCATGGATCTTATCCATAGACTCTCGTTATAAGTGGCGCATGCGCAGTTATTCCACAACGTTACAAACAATGGGAAGATGCTGGGCGCAGTTTTCACCGCCTTGAACAGTCCAACGTGAGCTCTACCTACCGATCGCGTGTTTCCGGCCGTTTATTTTTTTTATTTTTATTTTTTTTAAATGGTCTGGAAAATTAGCCGGTCAGTGACTCAAGCAGACTTGCTTGCTCAGGTAGGTTTTAAATCATTGAAAGCCCTTTATTTAATGTCTATAATAATAATAATAATGAATTCAATTTATAATGCACTTTTCATTAATAAAAATCTCAAAGTGCTAAATCTATGCTAAATCTATTTGCATTCCTGACTGATATCCTCTCCACTTTTAGGTGCTCTGTTTGTGAAAAAAGCCTTCAGCTCACTGTTTATTCTAAAAGTGTCAACTGGTGAATTTGTTTTTTTCTTTGTTTGTTTGTAGAGTTAGGTTGCCAGCGCAGGTTGTACAGGACTCTGATGGCTACATTTATTTTAATTTGCTTATAAAAAATGATCAAACATTAATAATTACTAAATGTCACTTGTGGTGTTTTACTATTTCTTAACACTGTATTGATCTGGAGAATGAAAACAAAGCCTCTTGCAAGTAGAAATGCAGAAATGTTTTAATCTAACTAATTTTCCTTTCTATAATTTATATATAATTTATTTATTTACATATATTTTTGTTTGTTCTTTGTTGTTTTAGTGAGTCAAATTAGCTCTTCTCATCCTAAGCGTTTAATTGTTCTGTTGACCTTGTATTAATCTGCATTTGATTTAAAAAAAACTGTTTGAACTTGGGAGAAAAAAAATCATTTTGGAGAAATAGCCCCCCTGGTGGACATTTCATGGGCCACCACTGCCTCCGCCTCTATATTCCTCCGCCGCTACACCGCGTACTGTACAATACTGTCTTCTTCCGCCGCAGCAGACGTTGCGTTACGACGTTTATAACGTAAACCTGTGTAACTCGAAATATGGCTGTTCATAGTAAATGGGAGATGCGTCGTAACCACGAAATGTCGTAACTCGGGACCGTCGTAACCCGAGGACTACCTGTAATTGAATAAATGTATAACAAACTTTGTACAACAGTTGTATCAAAAACATGTTATAGAATTTATAAACCAGTATCAAAGCAAAGATACCGATGGATTGTTATGGAAGAGTTAACTACTGTTTAACATGACACGTGTCTAATGATGTGAATCATTGGGCACGTTTACTGAAATGGGTATACTGAAATTTTGTGGGTATACTGAAATTTTTAAGCTTTTGCAGTGGATATAGTATACAGGTAGTCCCCGACTTACGAGCGAGTTCCGTTCCTGCGAGGTGCTTGTAAGACGAAAATTCGTAAGTCGGAACCCGAAACACGTGTCGCTCGTAAGTCCGGATTTTTGGTCGTAAGTCGGAAAATGTAAGCTAGCGCTGCGCCGAACACCCGTTTTTCAACACAAACGTACATACTGGTTCATAAACATGCACAGAACTTTGTTTACAAACGGTTAGCTAACACACTTTCATCTAATAACACATACCGGTGCTGTATTTGCTGTATTTTCTGTACAACTTTACTGTTCGTTAGTCCGCTCGTAAGTTCGGAACCTTGTAAGTCGATGTGCTTGTAAGTCGGGGAGTACCTGTATATGCCTAAGTGTCACGTAGACCACTGGCTCAGATTTGTTGAAACATAGATTTAACTGCTTTGTTTTCGTTGAGTGCGTACCCACATTACACAACTGCAAATCAAGAGGTCTGGAAATCTGCTGGAGTAAAGTCTGTCACTTATACATCAGGATGATGAGTGTTTCTGTGACATTTCATGGGTCTCAGTGAGTGCCTTTACTCTGGTGGGGGTGGTGGGTGGATGGGAGTGTCTGTGAGCAGGAGGTGTGCATCCTCGCTGGTTTCTCCTCAGGAGCCACAGTCTGCGTTTGGGGGGTGCGTGGATGGGGAGGTCCCGGGCTCACTCTCCACCATGCACCGGTTCCAGAACCGTCTGGTCCGCGCTCACCATCTAAACTGATCCCGGCTCAGTTGCAGGGACATTTTTTTAATTTTTTTATTCTCCTCTCTTGAAGGACGAATGACTCCACCAGCTCTCCTCCTGTTTTCATTCTGCTAAAAGCTCTTGGCGAGGCACTCCAGCTTTTTTTTTTTCTTTTTCCCTCCTCCTTTTCTTCATGGCGTCTCCTCAACAGTCCAGGATTCAGTCGTATCTGGAAAGGAATAAAATCGGACCTCTGTTTGAGGTGAGTGCACGAAAACCACAAAGTTTACTGGCTGCGCGGGTTTGCACCAAACTGGACTCGGTCCTTTTTTATTTACTTTTTCTGCTGTCAGGTTGTAATTGATGCATCCCTCCCTGCAGCCTGTGTCTTGTGCACGCTAAATAAATGAGCAGGATTACCAGTAAACCGTGCGTGATGGTGCACCTCTCATCCCACATCCAGTGATGGACCACTGTGTCTCCCACTTCAGACGCTGTTGCAGTTTGTTGAAGTTGAAACTACCTAAAGGGGTGGTTCACATGTTTTAAATTGGGGGTTATGTGAAAATTAAATGGGAACAGCTCCTGCCATCTGGTTGCCTTGGTGTGATTTGTACCAAGGAGGCAGGGGTTGAAGCCAACCCACTCCTGGGCATCTTTGTGAAAAAGTAACGTGATGAAGTGACAACTGGTCCACGCGACAACCTGACTGCAGGATTAAATGACAACAGATTTATTACCGAGGGAAGGCAACAACTTTGTAATTCATTAAAAAGAAAATGGTAAACCACAAAAAGAATGGCTAAAGTAAGGCAATGTGTTGAAAGCGGTACGAGGAGATGTCTGTGAAACGTTGATTGTGCTGTGCTCCACATCAACCCGGCTGAGTTCTGCTCCGCACCTCTTTTGGGTCAATGCTCACTTCATGAACGCAGGACGTAGTCGGCTCCATCGGTGATTTATGAACGGCCAGAGACAGTATGAAGACGGATTGGTCTTTTCTGCCATTTTGTGAAAATGTTTTGTGAAAGAATATCTTACCTGTTGAGTAACAAGCTAACGCAGTGGTTGGCAACTTGCTCAGCCATCAGGCTATAATTCTGCCAAATAACTTTTATAATTTAACATAAAT
>JBBPBX010009399.1:0-13786 GCA_038048925.1 Garcialebias charrua
AAAATAAAAGCACCAAAGCACAGACTGCCCTAGTTCTTGACTCGAGTCCAGTCTCCCCTTGTAAAAGACTACGAGGAGTGACTGGCATGTATGCGCATACCAAACATGACTCGAACTTTGCATGTGTAAACAAAACAAACACTGTTTCAGACATGTACAAAAATAAAAGCACCAAAGCACAGACTGCCCTGGTTCTTGACTCGAGTCCCATTTTTTATAAACAAACCATATGGTCAAACTGAACCACAGCAAGATACACAAGTTCTGCCAAGGACGGTCAGATCTCGCGATATCTTCTGTTGGGCTGACCAGCCTGCTCAGAGGAGTAAAAGAGAGGTCAATGATCACCCCTCTGGCGCTAAAAGACAACGAGCAGCAGTTCAACATGCCCTCCAGGCTCAACGCGCATGCGTAGACCTGGAAGGCGTGTTTCCCAAATGAGTGGGTCATGACAACGATACGTCATGGACTCAAGTTGCAGTTCTCAAAGAGACCGCCCCACTTCACAAGGGTGCTACAATCTAAAATTAACCCTAAACGTGCACACGTACTAAGGGAGGAAGTCTCAAAAATGCTACAAAAGGGAGTGATTAGACTGGTCCCAGGATGCAAGCTACGCTCTGGCCACTACAGCAAATACTTCCTGGTGCCCAAAAAGGATCATTCCCTGAGACCAATTCTTGATCTCAGGACCCTCAACATGAGGATTAAAACATTTAAGTTCAAGATGCTTACACTACGGCAAGTTCTCCAGTCTGCGAGACCTGGAGACTACGCGTGTACAGTGAATTTAAAAGATACCTATTTCTATATAGGTGTATGGAGGAAACACAGGAAGTTCCTCCGCTTTACCTTCGAAGGTAACGCTTATGAATTCAAAGCTTTACCTTTTGGTTTAAAGACTGCTCCGTGCACATTTACCAAATGTCTGGATGTAGCCCTGACCCCTCTTAGGAATCAAGGACTCAGGGTCATGAATTACCTGGATGACCTGCTGATTCTAGCTGAAAGTAGAAAGCAGGCTCAGTCACACTCCTATAGGGTGATTCTTCACCTGGAGTCTCTTGGGTTTGTCATAAACCTACAAAAAAGCGATTTGACTCCATCGCGGGTTACTGTATTTTTGGGAGTACAGATCGACACCGTTCAGTGCAGAACATGGCTCTCGAAGGAACGAGTTTCCTCCATTCGCCGTTGCTTGGAAAAATTTAAACTGGACCAACGGGTCCCTGTGAAAACCTGCCAACGCCTCTTAGGCCTCTTGGGGGCAGCCATTCCCTGTGTGCCACAAGCATTACTGAAAATGCGGCCCATACAAGTATGGCTAAACCAACGAATACAACCCGACTTGCCTAATCAGGCAGAGAAGGTTAGGATAGACCCAGAGTGCCTGGAGGCCCTGGAATCCTGGAGAGAATTGTCCGTTTTCACGGAAAGGGTCTCATTGGGAAGGGTGTCATCTCGTGTGGTCATCACGACGGACTCCTCAAAAACTGGATGGGGGCGATCTGTAGAAATCACAAAGCCCGCGGCCTCTGGAATGAACAGGAAGCAAGATTGCATATCAACTTCCTGGAGTTGTTGGCCATATTCCTGTCTCTAAAAATTTTCTTCAATAAAGGTCTGATTGCTAGACAACACAACCTGGTGAAATCAGATAATAGGACCACAGTGTCCTTCATCAATAGAGAGGGAGGGACAAGGTCTCGGGCCCTCCTAGGATTGGCACAGAGGATGCTCACATGGTGTGCTCCAAGAATCTTGTCACTTAGGGTGACTCATGTCCCCGGTGAACTAAATTATGGGGCGGACGCCCTGTCAAGAGGACGCCTTTTGGCGTCGGAATGGAGCCTGAATCCACGAATTGTGGAGCAGGTCTGGTCACGATTTGGGAAAGCCTCTGTGGACCTGTTTGCCTGCAGGGCTAGCTCACACTGTGACCTCTACTTTTCCTTGAGGAAAGCAGATGCTCCATTGGGTATGGATGCTCTGGCACATGATTGGCTTGCAAGGGTGCTCTACTATGCCTTTCCACCTGTCTCTCTGATCGGGGCAACATTGGAACGGGTACGTCAGGGAGCTCTCTCCTTGATCCTCATAGCCCCAAGGTGGCCACAGAAGACGTGGTTCCCAGAGCTGATTTCAAATTCTATCTGGGATACCATGGTAATTGCCTTCTCACAGGGACCTACTGACTCAGGCGCATGGGCAGCTTCTACGCCCACGTCCAGAGTTGTGGCAACTTTCAGCCTGGCCTCTGAAGGGATCTGGCTAAGAGCCTAAGGCTTTGTTTGCTTTGTCCCAAAACAAAGAACAAAGTAAAAAGGACTTGTAAGGTTACCCTGTGCTTGGCCTAGGTTTCTACCTCTACATAGGTCACCCAATTTCTTGTGACATGGTGGGTCCATTTTTTCCTCCTGTTTTCTCAGGATGTCCCATTGAGAAAAAGGGGATGTTAAGTTGTCACACTGATGGAGCACGCTTAAGCTGTTTCTAGTTGGTGTATACATATATATGCCTAGTGAAAACATCATGTTGGTGTTTCTTGCATTTGGCGTTTTTTCCTCTTAGCATGTGCCTTCTGCATTCCCTGCAGATGGTAGCTGAGGGATGCCTGTCCTTTAGGATGGATGTTCTCACTTGTACTTTGCTGAGCATTTCAAGGGCGTGAATGGATTACGTTCCCATAGCAAGTATGTTGCACCGAGAGACCAGACTGAAAGGGAACTGAAAGTTATGCACCATAACTCATGTTCCCTGAAGTAAGGGAACGAGGTGCAACATAGCTGGCCCTTTCAGTGCTGAAAGCTCGGTGAAGTGCAATTTTGGAGAAAGATGGAGGGGCGCAGGCTACTTATGTACCCAGAGGGCGGGGCCTCTGGTGCGGCGGTGACGCCCCTAGCCGTAAAGGCGTGAGTATATTCCTTCAGGTAATCGCGCTGGGGCGCAATTCCCATAGCTAGTATGTTTCACCTCGTTCCCTTCCTTCAGGGAACATGAGTTATGGTGCATAACTATTCAGGTTCTTCTCATCCTAAGCATTTCATTACATAGTTGACCTTGTGTTGATTTTGCATATGACAAGTAAACCAAACCTGAACCTAGTAGCCCAGTCATTTGGAAGCTGTTTCTTACCATCCAGATCCTTTAAGAACTCCTCTCTTAATTTCTCACATCACATATAAACTTTGTTAAAGGACGAGTCTTATGAGGTGTTTGTTTTTGATTAAATTTAAACCAAACCTCACTGACCTAAGGTTCAAACAATGGACAACAAACTTGAGTGTTGCAATGTTTTCCTGGAAAATTGAAATATAATGTATTTTAATAAGCTGAGAAACAATTATGAAACATCTCATCAAGAAAATTAACATAAAACAGTCCCATTAACAATGCTTTGTATCTCATTGGATTGGTTTAGAATGAATAAAAGTAGAAATTTAACTATCACTATTACCCACTAGATTTTTTTTTCCTTAAAATCTTCCAACTCATTTTTCTTCCTGAATGTCTGTAACCTGTAGTTATAAAACATTTTTAGTTTCATAAAGATATGTTATTTAAACTGAGGCTTAACTTCTAGACCATTTATTTGTTTCTCATTGTGTTTGTACAGAGCCCCTGCAATGGCCTCAGCTTTCCTGCCCTGTGTTGCCCTCTGTATAATTTGTCCGGTCTTCTTGGTGATTGCCTTGCCACTTACTGAACCACCCTTGATCCGTGGCCATCCCTTTGTGGCCATTTGGAATGCTCCCACTGATGAATGCAAACAGCTGGAAATCCCACTGGACACAGCTGCCTTCCAGGCTGTGACTACTCCTGCAGCTCTTCCAGGTCAGTTTCTAACCATCTTTTATGAAGATCGTCTCGGCCTTTACCCAAAAGTTGACATCACTAAGCGCCAGCGCTACAAAGGTGGTGTCCCCCAAAATGGCAATTTGACAGAGCATCTTGCAAAGGTACAACGACAAATAAATAACTACATCTCCCAAGATTCATCTCCTGGGCTGGTTGTGATTGACTGGGAGTCCTGGCGGCCTCTGTGGGACCTGAACTGGGGATCCAAACATATTTATCAGAAATTGTCCATAGCTCATGCTCTGCAAATGGCGCCATTTTTGACATCAAAGCAAATTTCTAAATTGGCAAAGAGCCAGTTTGAGCTTGCCGGTCGTCGCTTCATGGAGAAAACGATCACTCTTGGCATTGGCAATCGCCCAAGTCGTCGCTGGGGCTTCTACCTGTTTCCTGACTGCTACAACTATGGATGGGGTAATGCAACCTACTCAGGGAGGTGCTCCAAAGGTACTGTGAAGCAGAACAACAAGATGATGTGGCTGTGGCAACGAAGCACTGCCCTTTTTCCTTCTGTCTACCTCCACATGTCTCTGAGGAACTCACCTCGGGCAGCACTTTATGTCCGTAATCGTGTTCAGGAGGCATTGAGGGTGGCAGCACTGCCTAAACGTCCCTACACTGTACCGATCTACGTCTACTCCAGACCTCTCTACAGGGATCAGACTGAACAGTTTGAGACTCAGGTGAGTTTTTATTGAATTTATCTTCATAACATTAATACTTAACTTCAGGCAAAGAAAACAGACTTTAACTACGTTTACTTGCCTATACCTAACCGTTCTTTCTTCCCAGAGCATCACAGTCACACAAGTATGTACCCAACAAGTAAAGTACAGGGCAACAAGTCACTTCATAAAAACAGCCTGGACCCCATAGATACCTGGTACTATCAAGTATGTATCAGGCAAATTCTCAATTTGTACCTGGTTATATAGACAACGGGTACCCTGGTACCTATGTACATATCATATCCGTATCCAGTAAGTACCTGATATGTACCTGGGCACATAGCCGATCAGTACCTGTTACGTACTGAGCTGGGGGGAGACCGGGTATGGTTGTAACACTTTTTGCTCCAGCACCTTTAACTCACAGAATTTTCGAGCTAGAGTTTTCAAACTTTTATACAAAATACCCGCATTTGTTTACTACAAATGGCACCAATTCAGACCCCTGCAAGAATATCACAGACCTCATGAGTTCATGTCAAATACATGGTGTTCCTTTGTTACAACCTACCCCGCTACCGGGGTAGGTTGTAACACCTGCTGGGGTAAGTTGTAACAATTAGACAAAAGAAGCAAAAACAGAGGCCACACCATGTGATATGCTTCAAAAAGAGGTTTACTGAATTAAAAGAACAATACAAGATTAATCTCTCTCTCTCTCTCTCCCTCTCTCTCTCTCTCTCTCTCTCTCTCTCTCTGTGACTGACCATAACTCAAATACAGGTGGTCCCTGACTTACGAGCACATTGACTTACGACGTTTCGGACTTACGAGCTGAGTAACAAACAGTAAACTTGTACAGAACATACAGAAAATACAGCACTGGTGTGTTTTTAGATGAAAGTGTGTTAGCTAACCGTTTGTAAACAAAGTTCTGTGCATGTTTATGAACCAGTATGTACGTTTGTGTTGAAAAACTGGTGTTCGTAGTAGCGCTAGCATACATTTTCCGACTTACGGCCGAAAATCCGGACTTACAAGCGATACGTGTTTCGGGTTCCGACGTACGAGATTTTGTGTTACGAGCACCTCGTATGAACGGAACTCGCTCGTAAGTCGGGGACCACCTGTATACTGTTTGTGTGTGTGTGCATGTGTGTAAATTATTCTACTAGAACAAATTTCCTTAACATGTAGGTCAATAATGCCTAAATATAATATGCCTTATAAGGCCTAAATATGTGTTACAACCCACCCCAACCCTGTCAGCCATGTTTAGGTAGCTGTAGTAGCATAGCGGTTTGAAATTAGCACAGGAAAATGCATCACATTTTGCCTGAGAAAGCACAGGGGGGTCACATAATATGTCTGCTTAGAGGTTGTAAAAATGTCAATTTATTGTCTGTATAACAACTTAGAAAATATGCTTTTTTTTATTATTATTATAATGTTTGAACCTGATACCTGGATTATTGAGCATGGACTTTCTTATAATGTTTGAAGTCTCATCAAATCCTGATCAACACTGAAGAACCATCATTTTGGTTAATTTTGGTAAAAACTAAAATCTGTTGTGTCACTTTAAGCTTTAAAAGCGCTTTGTTATGACGTCAGTACTCAGCGTCCAGCTCTCAGTTGGCAGTGCGGCTGCCTGAGAGGAGGCATGGAGTTACTGTTGCTCTTAGTTAAAGCCCCACTGACATGATTTTTTAATTTTCATAAAATTGCTCAAAATATATATCTTTTATCATTTAAATATGTTCGTTTTTGCAAACAAAATGATAAATCGCTTTAATTTTTCTTTAAAAGTAATTTTGAACTTCAAGTCGTGTTTAATCATGGGAAATCCAATTACACGCGAACGCACCATCGACGTAGGGAGAAGCAGAGCTCTGGGCTTGTGCGCGGGTATGAGCAGCTCCACATGAAGGTAAGTCCGATACAGCATCAGACCTAAATTAGATCCTGTTGTTTCTTGTTCCATCACCCAAACTATTTTCTGCTTCCCAAAATGAAGACAAATAGATCAAATCTTCACATAGATTGCCAAATTCGCCGGGATTTAAATTGTCCGCTATTAAAGAGACCAGAGCCCTCTGCCTCACACTACATCACAGATGGTGCGTTCGCGTGTAATCAGACTTCCCATGATTAAACACGGCTTGAAGTTCAAAATCACCTTTAAAGCAAAATTAAAGTGATTTATCATTTTGTTTGAAAAAAAAACAACATATTTAAATTATAAAATATATATATTTTGAGCAATTTTATGAATAGTAAAAAAAATCATGTCAGTGGACCTTTAAGCTCACATATATTAAATATACTGTATAACATAAACACATGCAGTTGTAAATGTTTAAATGTGTAAAAACACACAGATGACTCATTTTTATGACAACATAAGAACATTTTTCCCTAGCTTAGAACAGGCATTGTTATTACTATTGGTGATGGTGAAAGTCAGGAATACTTTCAGGAACAAGCAGTTGACTTCAGAAAGCCTTTGAAAGAACAGGCAGTGATTTGCACAGAGCCACAGAAGTATCTTTTGAGTGTTTCCTTTTAATCACTAAGGCTAAAAATCTGCACAATGTTGGATAAACCTTCTGAAACACCTGCCTGCCTGAAAATTGTAGAGTTGATGTGTGACAGGGCTCGTGCAGTGGAAAGTGAAAACTGTCCCGCTCTTTTAACACTGTCAGAGTCAGAGTTTCTTTAGTCATTTTGTCAAGGACATAATAGATAACATGGCTGAAAATTGTAAAAATCAGCTGCATGATAGGATCAGGAAGAAATCTTGACAAAACTACTTAAAAACAATTAAGACTGTTTTTAAGATTACTGTGTTGTTAGTTTTTAAAGAAAAGTTAAATGAGTAATTCTCAAAATAGTGTTCTTGTGAGTAGGGCTGAGCCATATCATATCATTCACGATAATACTGGTAATAAAAAAGCTTGCCCGAGCAAAAAAAGTATTCAGTGATGGCATAGTTACATTGAAAAAGTAACTTAGTTAAGTTACTGATTAGTCCTTGGGAAAAGTAAATTAGTTAAGTTACTGATTACTTGATTTGGAAAGTAACTAAGTTAGATTACTAAGTTACTTTATTAGTTACTTTCAGCAGCTGCTGACAAGAACTCTGTCACAATACATAACATTTTTAAATGTAAAATAATTACTAATAAAAAATATTCAAAAAACACAATGGTCTTTCTTGACTTCATTAAACATAAATACTTGTTTTTATAAAACATAAAATTGTCTGAGTTCATTAAACATAAATACTTTTGATAAAAAAATATAAGGTAGTATTTCTTGATTTCAATATCATAAATGAAGGTTGAATGAATAAAGAAATACTTGCTTTATATAAAAAAGTGTCTTTCTTTACTTCACTAAACAAATAATATTTTTACAACAAAGACTTATAAAATGTTTATTTTGAAAATGTGTCAAGTGAACAATACGTTTGTATAGGCCAGCTGTCACTCTTTCAGGGATGAAGATGTTCACATCCTTGATAGAGAGGAACAATGGTTTGAGAGAGGAGTAAAGGAGGCCATCTTTGTGAAAAGAAACCATCCATCATTAAACAGAGGTGGAGGCCTCCGGGTTCAACTGTCTACCTCTTACAATGCTGTTATTGCTAGTGTCACTCAGCCCTCTGTGAATAGCAAACAATCAGGGTGCTAATGATCCATTGTTAGGCTGATGGTCCTCCTTGATCATGTGAGCAGCTGGTTTTGGCTGTCATCAACAAACTGGTTGATCCACTGTGAGAGGGTGCTATTTATAAGACTGAGTTGAATACAGCTCCTCAGACTGAGAAGTCTTTCTGATGAAATATGAAACGTTTCTACAATTTTTTTGTTGTTGTTTGTTTTGTTTTTTGAATGTCCAGAGGACCAGAATTAGCTTTTTTAGATTTTTCTACCTGGATTATTGAGCAGCCTCAGGGTCTTCACATATTTCTTAGCTGCAGGTGGATGTCCTTAGTTTTTTCATAAAGTGCTGAAGTGTTGACGCTCAGTAAAGCCTGCACATCAGACGATGCAGAGATTTAAAAACTCCTACAGTTTGTGTTATTGATCTGGACTGATTACTGATAAAAGTTGCAGCTGCTGTTAGCGCCGTTCACGTTCGGATGATGTCGTTAAATCCGTTCAAGTGGACTGCAGATCCAGTCTTGTGAAACAAAGTCCATGCACAGCTTTGAATTTGCGCTCCTCTTTTAACAAGAAAGCTGAAACTCAGGTCGCATAGAGCAGACGTCACGTCACAGTCTTTTTTTTAATCACTCCTCCTCAGCTCAGCTCCAGGACGCGCTGCTGGTGTCAGGTTTCACACTCACAGCAGGTGACGGAATGTCCGCATAGACTCGTCTTTTTTTAAAAATCACTCCCCGAGACGCATTGAGGAAATAAAATAAATACAGTACTACAGAAAATGACAAAAAGTAACGCACAATAATTTGATGAAAGTAACTTGTGAAAAGAAACCATCCATCATTAAACAGAGGTGGAGGCCTCCGGGTTCAACTGTCTACCTCTTACAATGCTGTTATTGCTAGTATCACTCAGCCCTCTGTGAATAGCAAACAATCAGGGTGCTAATGCTAATCCATTGTTAGGCTGATGGTCCTCCTTGATCATGTGAGCAGCTGGTTTTGGCTGTCATCAGCAAACTGGTTGATCCACTGTGAGAGGGTGCTATTTATAAGACTGAGTTGAATACAGCTCCTCAGCATAGTTGCCAAGTCCGCTTATTTCAAGCGGCATTGGGCTTGTTTTTCCCTGGAGTCGCTTTCAAATTTGATCAGCCGCTTGTGGCGTTTTTTTGGGCTTCTCGCGGACATTGAGTCGCTTATTTGTGCTTGTTTTTCAGTCGAGCAGTAATGCGAGTGGTAGGTAGTTTGTCACGCCCCCCTTCCATGTATGTTACGTCAAGGCGGATGTTACGTTCAGGTGCAGTTGGCGCAAGCGACAGTCAGAGCCGGTAAAACTATATAAGCGCGAGCAATTAATGATGAGTCAGCATGAGCAGCATATAGTGACACAACATATATATCTTGTATCATTCAACTATGTTAGTTTTTAGCAAACAAAATAATAAATTAATGAAAATTACTTTCAAAGTGAGTTTAAAATTAAAAACCGTGTTTCTTCACGCAAATGCAACATTGTTATTTATTCTTTCATTCAACCTTTATTTAGTCAGGTAAATCTCATTGAGCCTCGAGGGCTCATTTACAAAAGCGACCTGCTACAAACTAAAGAATTTAGTGAAATGTCTAGACAAGACAACGCTAATATGAGCTCTAAGTGGGGTAAATATGGAAAAAATATAATAAAGATTGGGAGAAAGAGCGTGCTCTTCAAGACTGGATCTGACCACGACCACAGATGGGAGAAAAATGCAAAATGTATTTTTATTTTTTAGACTGAATACGTTCTTTAATGTATAATTTTGCTTGTTATATGTAATGCCATAATAAATATGTTTATACTGTTTAAAACTGCCTTTTTTTACACAATGGGATGGGGTGCTTTTTTGGGGCTTTTTTTGAAAGAGCGAGTCGCTTGTTTGTGCTTGTTTTGAAGGAGCTGATCGTTTCTTTCGGTCTGGAGATCTGGCAACCCTGCTCCTCAGACTGAGAAGTCTTTCTGATGAAATATGAAACGTTTCTACAATTTTTTTGTTGTTGTTTGTTTTGTTTTTTGAATGTCCAGAGGACCAGAATTAGCTTTTTTAGATTTTTCTACCTGGATTATTGAGCAGCATCAGGGTCTTCACATATTTCTTAGCTGCAGGTGGATGTCCTTAGTTTTTTCATAAAGTGCTGAAGTGTTGACGCTCAGTAAAGCCTGCACATCAGACGATGCAGAGATTTAAAAACTCCTACAGTTTGTGTTATTGATCTGGACTGATTACTGATAAAAGTTGCAGCTGCTGTTAGCGCCGTTCACGTTCGGATGATGTCGTTAAATCCGTTCAAGTGGACTGCAGATCCAGTCTTGTGAAACAAAGTCCATGCACAGCTTTGAATTTGCGCTCCTCTTTTAACAAGAAAGCTGAAACTCAGGTCGCATAGAGCAGACGTCACGTCACAGTCTTTTTTTTAATCACTCCTCCTCAGCTCAGCTCCAGGACGCGCTGCTGGTGTCAGGTTTCACACTCACAGCAGGTGACGGAATGTCCGCATAGACTCGTCTTTTTTTAAAAATCACTCCCCGAGACGCATTGAGGAAATAAAATAAATACAGTACTACAGAAAATGACAAAAAGTAACGCACAATAATTTGATGAAAGTAACTTTAATCTGATTACTGGATTTTTAAATAGCAACGCGTTAGATTACTCGTTAATGAAAAAAGTGGTCCGACAAGAGTAACGCGTTACAAAGTAGCGCGTTACTGACATCACTGATCATGATATGCTAATTTCATGATGTAATACTTCAGGGCACCCCGCCCCCTTAACAACCGAGCACGTTGAACGACCAAACAGAACTGCACGCCTCCCCTTCACCTGTCGGTACTGGTGTAACGCTAATTAGTTGCGTGTAATACTAGCTAGCTAAAATGCTAAAAACAAACAACGCGCATCTCAGCTGCCTCTCCATCCAGCTCTAAACTTCAGGTACAAACACGCGCTGCTCAACTGTCTCTTGAGTTCCACAGTCGGTCCACGGACCAAGAGGCAGGTGATCAGAGACAGATCAGTTTAAAAAATGAATCAGAGAAATGAAACGTTCCTGCAGGAACAGAGGAAGATGAAACACCAACAAGCTTCAGGGTCAGCTGGACACCTTACCACAAGTTCTGGAAGTTAAACTTCATTTAAAGGCAACGTATTTTGTTGTAGGTTTCATTTATGCTCAATAGATCTTAAGCTTAATTGTATTTAGTTGTTTTGGGGAACTACACGTTCACTTTAGTTTTGTGGTGGATTTTGTTGATCTATATTTTGTGCAGATATTTTCAATCTAAATAACAGAAGGATCATTTAAAAAAATATATACTTGGAGACTGAATACTTTTCTAAAAAAAGTAATTTCAGTAAAATTACACATTGTTGTTTTTTAAATTTTTATATAATACTGCAAAGCAACATGTTAAGTTAATTTTGTCAAATAAATAACTATGATTTCTTTTGGGGGGGGTAAATCACGAAATTTATCGTTATCGTCAGAATGCTCTGAAATATCACAATATAATATTTGAGCCATATAGCCCACCCCTACTTGTAAGTTGTTATTTATGTTGTACAACTACCAGTTTACACCTTTTACAAAGAAAATTGTAACTATTTACTTTATTCTTTTATTATTTACTTTATTCTATATTTAACAACTATTACTTATAAAATTAATTATAATATTTACTTTATTCTTTTGTCATTTTGATGAAGAGATTAATCTGATTGAGTCTTTTGGGAGAGGGGAATAGCGAGGGATTGGGGGTCACAGATTGTCTAGGAAGTAAAAAAGGGGGGGTCTTTGAGAAAAATAGTTTGGGAACCACTGTAGAAGAGTGCTGTATGAATGGGTAAATGAGGACACAGATTGTGTTGTAAAGAACTTTGAATATCTTAAAATAGAACGGTGCTATATAAGTACAGTACTGTCCATTTGTAGTCCATTTACTTAGTTGCATGATAAAAAGTATTTGTTAATCAAGTTTAAGTTAAAGTTTTATATAAACATAGTTTTAAATGATAGTAGACAGTCTACAACTACAGTCTACAATCAGATGTTAGAGTTACTTAGCCTCTCAAGCAAAAGGGCAGAAACTGTTTAGGGAAATAGGCAAATTTAATAAACAGGTATTGCTTATCAGTAATTATTTCAGACCTTTGACTTAATCCAGAAATCAAATTTAGCTTTCTTGAATACAAAATTTTAGAATCTTGTTCTCATTGGTTCTCTTCCTAAGCAGATATTTTTGTTCCCCGTCGCAAAGCAAAGAGAGGTAAATGGATATACCCTTCGTCCGTCCGTCCGTCCGTCCGTCCGTCCGTCCGTCCGTCCGTCCGTCCGTCCATGTATGTTGTGAACATAATAATTTTAAAATGAGAAAAATGGCAATTTGGGAGCAAATTGGGGGCTGAGATGGGGTAGAGGCAAGGCAGCTAACTCAGCACCCCAAAGACCCAGGTTCAATCCCCATCCTTTCCCACATGTCGTGGTGTCTCTGAGCAAGACACCTAATCCCCAATTGCTCCCTGGGTGCCTACATAGCTGCACACTGCTCCACCTGGGTGCATCCCAAGTGCGACCGATGAAATGCACAGAACAAATTTTGCCATTCTATGGGAACATGTATACAATGATGACAACACATAGTACATTATTTATTATATTTATATATGGGTGTGTGTGTGTGAATATATATATATATATATATTAGGGGTTGAACGAGTACATCATTTTTAACCTCGACATTAACATAAAAAAAACTCGAACGACGCTCGAGTAGCCGATGACGTCACAGTGTCTTACGATGCAAAATAAATAAATAAATATAAATGCCTAAAAACGTCTTTACAAAAAGAAAAAAAAGACCAACAAAGCATTGGGAGCATTTATTATGCTCCTATCATTTATCATACTGCACATAAGTCACAGGAAAAACAAAACTATTAGTTATATTAATAATATTAAAAGTGAAAGTATAAGGCGATGAAAACCGAAACTTAAAAAACAAATTGGGCCACAGCCACACCGTACCACCGCCTGCAGCTGTGCAATTTAGGTTTACTTTTAGAGATTGTGTTTATAGATTTTTAATAGCTCTAGAGAGATGAATATTTGTTTTTTTGTTTGTGAAACGAGAGAGATGAAGCCGTTTCAACCGTGTTATATATGGGACCTGCAATAAAACACTGCCCTCTGCTGTCACAACAATCTACTACGGTGTTGAAGCAAAGAACGTCAACAGGATGTTTCAATGAGTGGCGCAATTTATAAAATTATAAACTGTTTTACCTTTTTGACAAGACTGGACCAGCTTCATAGATCCGTGCGCACAAAGGAATCCATTTTGTAGCGTCTACTAAAAGCTAAAAGCTACCGCGCGCTCTGTTTTTATCACGTGATGACGTCACTACGGGTACCCGAGTTGGACAAAAAAGCCTCGATAGAAGTCAAAGCACTCGACCTGTCGAAAACTCGGTTATTCTGTTAATGCACTAATATATATATATATATATATATATATATATATATATATATATATATATATATATATGTATATATA